>CANXYC012124301.1:0-11406 GCA_948193065.1 Aleurites moluccanus | reverse complement strand
CCATCCATTTCTTCATCATTTCATCCAATGGTTAGATTTAGGTAAGCCTAAAATGATACCATAAGCTTGCATGCACCATATAAGTCCATATTTCAAAGGAAAAGACTAAATTGCCCTTAGTTCAAATGAAATCCCTAAATCTTACAGCTTTGCCCGGAATTATTTTCTATCGAGTTTAATTCTCCAACAAAACTTCAAATAAATAAAATATCATCATTTTCATGTCCTAATATTCTTTTCTACCTTCAAATATCATTTTATTTTCCATAAAACTCGAAGGGGTGTGAAATGACCATTTTGCCCCCAGTTCACCAAAAATTCAATTTTTTCCGATTCCTTCCTAACAGCTTTTAAACCACTTTTACACGTATAATACTTCCTAAAACATGCATATACATTCAATTCAAACGTAAACATGCATTAACACATAACTTTCAAGCAAAGGACAAATCTCTTAGGTTTGCCCTTTAGAGTTCAGGTTCTAAGCCTTAACTGAAGTGTTGCACATATGTTTTCCTATAAATTGAAGCCTCAATTCACTTCACAAAACATACCAGAACAACTAAGTAGAGTTTTCCTTTGTTGGCTCTCTCTTTTTCTTCCTTATTTAGCTTTCTTTATCATAAGCAGTTCATCTCTCTTTGATTTTGAACCGATTTCTCCAACTCTTTTCAGTGGGAGGAATAGAAGACCTAGAGCAATCTCTCTTTGAGTCAATCTAGAAGCATCGCTATTCTATTAATTTGACTAATCAACTCAGCTCGATAATTAGAAATTCACAATGATCAAACCTTTGTGTTAATTTTGTTACCAAAATAACGTGGAACTTGGATCCAGACGAACCATAAATTGACATCCCCCCGCAAAGCAAGGTATCATTTTCTTACCATAAAATTAATTGATAAAGTATCAATTAAAAGGACCAAAACATGATAAAATCAAACTTTTTTTCAAATCAAACCTAACCTCCTTCGCAAGAAGGGAGAACTGTGTGGGTTTTGATTCCTATTTAACGGGATACATGTAATACCTAGGAAATGTTACTATATTTGAACAATAACATAACCAATTATTGGTCTGGGAACATCGAAATAATTAAGAATAATTTTTGAAACATAGTTAGAATGCATTTGTGATACTGTCTTGAAAAATGTCGATGTTAATTACACTGCTCGGGGAAATAGCAGTTCGGTTGACAGATAAATTTTTGATTCAGACCAGGGGGTAACGAATCATATATTTATATGTGAAATTATGGTGAAAATAAAGAGGTGAAAAATATTTAGGAACACTGAAAATTTAAGTAATGACAAAATCGTAAATAAGTTGAACTTTAGGGGTATAGTGGGAAACCAACTGTCTGAGTTTCAGAATGACTCTAAAACTATTTTTATAATAAAGTACAGATAAAAAGAAGCTATTTCAGTTCCCACTTTTAAATATAATTCTTAACAGAATTGTCAGAATAAATTACAAAAGGAAATAGGATAAAAGTATGATAATTGAAAAGTTTAAGTGCCTAAATTTAATTTGCCACTTAACCTACCTATATAAGCAACACTTCGAAGAATTTTTTTTGGTCATCTTCTTCCTTTCTCTTCCTTTGGCCGAACCATTTCTTCATCTTCTCCACCAAATTTTCTTGAAAAATCCAAAGAAAAAACTAAAGAAAACTTGAATCAAACCATTGTTCTTCCATTTTCCATCCATTTCTTACCTTCGAACTCAAATAATTTCAAGAACCACCACATTGAAGATTTCGGCCCAAACATCAATTTGAGGTAATAAGTTGATTTGTTTGGTTTTATGATTGATTTAGGTATATTAGATGATTAAATAGATGGGTATTGTGTTTAATTGCATCAATTAATACATTTGATAAGTTTCCCCCAATTTGGAAACCCTAGGTTGAAGTTGTAAGAGTTGAATTTTTGAATTAGTTTTAGTTAATGTTAAATAAGGTTAGATTATGTTAATTGATGGCTAATAGATGGATTATATTTGATTGGTTTGATGTATAAAGCAAAGAATTGGAAAGTTGCCATTTTTTCCTACTTTGAAGACTTTTGTGGAAAAATAAGCAATTCAAGTGATTTGAAGTGCTAAGTAAGTTTAATATGCATCCATTATCATGCCTATTGTGTTAAAATGTTGATTGGTTACTTGCTCCAAAATGGCCATCTTGGCTGAACCCACCTAAGGCATTTTTGCCTTGATTTTTGTCTTGCTTTCCTTTGATTTTCCATGCTCCTACATTGAGAGTTGTTTGTTGACTATATGGACAATGTCAATGTTCCACCATAACCTAGCCAATTTGTCCATTCATTATTGCACACTATATGTTTGACAAAATGCCTAGTTCATTTTGCCAAAGGCCTACCATCATGACCCGCTCTAGCGAGCCGTGACGGTCCTAGGTCACGGGAGATGCCAATGGCGATCGACACCCGTAGAACCCAGTATCAATCACATTCACAATATATACACATCGCAACGGAAATAAAATTATCCTTCATATTATAGCGGAAACCCATCATCAATTACATACACCATATATAAATATCCAATCACTCACATAACACTATTCATTCTGAAAATACCATCTTATATATCATCATAAACATATATATATTTGTTTATGTCCTAGCTAACCCATACATACCTCATGGAGCAGCTAGATATGAACATCAAAATATAGAGTATAAAAATATATACATCAGTAATGCTAGCAGAAATCCCTAGATGACAGACGACAAGAATCTGCAATCTACTACTTTCCTGAAATGGGTAAACAATGAGAGGGTGAGTATATAAGATACTTAGTGAATCTATATGCATCGCCAATAAAAGTGCGGTTAACAAAAGAACCAATGATATCAAAAGCTCAGTATAACCAATTTACAGAAGCATTTACAGTAAATGACAAAATAGATCAATAAGGATATCAAAGGTTCGGTACCATAGAGAAAAACAGATAAAGGGTTAGATTGTATAAAATTATACAATCTCCTGTAGCATCAATCTGGACTATATGCAAACTATATGTGCACATACAATCTCCTGTATGGACTATATGCGCACATATAATCTCCTGTAGCAATATCTATATCATAAGACGAATCAGATCTTATGGCTAGGTCCATAACCCTTTTCCTAGCTAGGGTATCAGTAATACAATGTGCACAAGGTCGACAGTATTTTCCCACTACCCTATCGAATTGGTAGCTCTTTTATATCACCATAAGGTCAACATAAGAAGGAAACTTATCAATGGACACCATTATGCCACAATGGTATCCTCAATTTCAACAAAACTCAATATCAATCAATTAATAGCAATTAAGTAGCAATAGCTCATTAGAATCAATTAATGATCCTAAAATCAATAAGACATCCCTAATAATCAATGAAACGATAACCAAAGGTCTAACAACCAAAAATGGGTACAAACATATTTTGGTCATTTGCGGCCAAAAAGTTGATGCAATTGGCATACCATTGTCGCTGGCGATGGTGGCATTCAAATGGTTGGCCTACAGAAATTTCGGTATGGTTTTGGTGCAATTTTGACATTGCCCCAAATATTAACAAATATGCACATGGAAAAAAATTTATAGGCAACAACCACAACTCAATAATCTTCATCAAAGACATCAAATAAGCAATGGAAACACAAGCCAAAATCAAGAACAAAAACAAGACAAAAAGGGCACAATTAGGATTCGGCCAAGAACCCTTTTTCACCATTGGTTTTCAAATTTCAATTTATCAATTTGGGCAAGTAAATTGATGCATTGTAGACTCACCTAGACCTCCAAATTACCAAATGCTACAAATTTGCTACCAAATTCCTAAATCCTCGGTTTAGGCCAAATTTGACCATTTTTCCCGAATGAGTTTTCTGCAACGAAACGAACGTCAATTAAATACCGATTAATACCCAATTGACTTATTCTAAAGCCAATTTACCTATCCTAATCCATATACTCAAAATCAAATGTCACAACTTCAATTTTAGGGTTAGAAATCGGAAAAAATTATTTAATGCATGAAATGATGCAATTAAACCATTTACCCATTCCTTTCATCATCGCTTTAACCTAATTAAACCAAAAAATCAAATAAAAAAACACTTATCAATTTTTTCCCAAAATGGCCGAAATCCACCCTAGCTTTGTTCTTGATTTTTCTTCAATTTCTATGGTTAATTTTGGTTGTTTAAGGTTTGTATGGTTTTAGTTTACTGTTTTGAACAATTTCTCTTCACAAATTATCAAAGAAAAATCAAAGAAAAGAGAGGAAAAATGGTCACGGGCAAAAGAAATGAAAATGGCAGAAATTTGTTCTAAGTGTCCTTTATATAGTAGGACAAAATAGGCAAATTACACTTTAGTCCTTAAATTTTTCAAATTTCGCTTTTGATCCTTTTTTGCTAGGTAAATTATTCCGATAATTCTTTCGGGAATTAGAACTCAAAGTGTATATTTAAACATCATATAATTATTAATAATAATTAATAAAAATAGTTTCAGAGTTGTTCTGAAACTCGGACTGTCAAAATTCACTATTCATCGAGAATACCGTTTTGCTCGTTTTTGCAGCGTTCTTTAATATTTTCTCAAATTTCTTTTTACTGTATTCACACATGAATATATATTATCAATTAACCTCAAACCAAATTCAAAAATTCATCTATCAACCGTTCCACTATTTTTACAGCAGCAATATTGGTACCGACGATTTCCAAAAAATCTTCTCGTTTTCACTCTAACTGATTTTCTAAAATTATTATTGGTTATTTTGGTGATTTTAATTTATATACTAAGAATTTTATTTACTAAAATCTGTTATGCATTTCTAGGGTATTATATTCTTCCCCCTTCAATTAAATTCGTCCTCGAATTTAAATAAGTGCATACCTCAATGATGGAACAGGAATGGATATCTGCTCCTCATCTCCTACTCATTCTCCCAAGTGCTCTCCTCCATGGACTGGTTCCTCCAAAACACTTTCACCATTGGGATCTCCTTATTCCACAACTGCCTGACTTGTCGATCAATGATCTCCACTGAGATCCACATCCTGAACCTCTAATATGTGTGACGGATCAAACACATATTTTCGTAGCATAGAGATATGGAAAACTGGATGTACTTGGCTCATACTAGGTGGAAGAGTCAATCTATAGGCCACGTTGCCAATCTTCTCTAGAATATCAAACGGGCCTATAAACCTCGGTGATAACTTTCCCCTCTTCCCAAATCTCATAACACCCCTCATTGGTGAGACCTTAAGGAAGACATGATCACCAACTGCAAAATGTACATCCTTCCTCTTTGGATCAGCATAACTCTTCTGCCTACTGAAAGCAGTCCTCATCCATTCTCTGATCATAGGAACCTTCTCCATAGTCTCTCTAATCAACTCTGGCCCCTCTAGTTGCTTCTCTCCCGGCTCCACCCAACACACTGGAGATCTACACTTCCTACCATATAGTGCTTCAAATGGAGCCATACAAATAGAAGAATGGAAGCTGTTGTTATAAGAAAACTCAATCAATGGCAGATAATAATCCCAGTTACCTTTGAAATCCAGAACATAAAATCTGAGCATATCCTCCAAAGTCTGGATCGTTCTCTCCGACTGCCCATCAATCTGCGTATGGAAAGCAGTACTAAACCGTAACTGGGTACCCATAGCTTCCTGACACTTCTGCCAAAATCGAGAAGTGAACTGTGTACCCCTATCTAAAATAATCACCAATGGAACTCCATGAAGTCGCATAATCTTGTCCACATATAACTGTGCATAATGAGCTGCCGAATAGGTGGACTTAACCTCTAGAAAATGAGCAGACTTCGTCAAATGGTCCACAATCACCCATATGGAGTCATAACCCCTCAAAGTCCTCGGTAGACCAACTATAAAATCCATAGTAACCTACTCCCATTTCCATTCCGGCAACTCTATCTCCTGAAGTAGCCCTGATGGCTTCTGATGCTCAAAATTAACCTGCTGACAGGCTAAGCATTTCGACACAAATTGAGCTACATCTCTCTTCATCCATGGCCACCAATACACATCTCTCAGATCATGGTACATTTTGGTAATACCTGGATGTACATTGTATGCTGAGTAATGAGCCTCTCTCATAATCTGATCCAGTAGCCCATCCAAATCTGGTACACATATACGTTTCCCACACTTCAGTACCCCATCCTCTACTGTGAACTCTGTCATCTTCCCACTCTGTACCTCTCTCTTGAGCTTCAATAGATAAGGATCCCTATCCTGAGCCACTTTAATATCATCAAGTAACAGTGACTTCACCCGAAATTGGGCTAACAGAGCCCGGTTTCGATCCTGGGAACCCAAATCTAACTCCGCTCCCATATCTGCCAACTCTCTCATCTCTCGAATCAATGGCCTCCTGCCAATCACAATATGAGCTAGACTGCCCATCGATTTCCTGCTCAAAGCATCAGCCACTACATTGGCCTTACCCGGGTGATATAAGATCTCGCAGTCATAATCCTTAAGTAGCTCTACCCATCTATGCTGCCTAAGATTTAGATCCTTCTGTCTAAATATATACTGTAGACTCTTATGATCAGTATATATCTCGCATTTCGATCCATATAAGTAATGTCTCCAAATCTTCAAGGCAAATATCATCGCTGCCATCTCCAGATCATGTGTCGGATAATTTGCTTCATACTTCTTCAACTGATGAGAAACATAAGCAATTACCCTACCAATTTACATTAGTACGCACCCTAGACTAATCCAAGAAGCATCACAATACACCATGTATTTCTCCCTCTCCACTGGCAATGCCAACACTGAAGCACTGGTGAGGCAATATTTTAGAGTCTGAAAACTGCGATCACACTCATCAGTCCATACATAATGCTTCTGTTTCCGTATCAACCTAGTCAATAGAGCTACAATCCCGGAGAAATCCTTCACAAACCTCCTATAGTACCCTGCCATACCCAAAAAACTGCGAACCTCTATAACATTGGTAGGCTAGGGCCAATTAGCCACTACTTCTATCTTCTGAGGATCCATCATAATACTATCCTTGCATATCACATGCCCAAGGAATCACACTTCAGTTAGCCAGAACTGGTATTTAGATAGCTTAGCATACAACCGATGCTCCCGAAGTGTCTGTAAAATGATCCTCAGATGCTCCACATGCTCCTCCTCACTCCTAGAATAGATAAGTATGTCATCAATGAATACAATGACAAACTTATCCAAATATGATATGAACACCCTGTTCATGAGATCTATGAAAGCAGCCGGTGCATTGGTCAACCCGAATGGCAATACCAAGAACTCATAATGTCCATAGGGGGTCCTGAAAGCAGTCTTAGGTACATCACCCTGCCTAATCCTCAACTGATGATACCCAGACCTCAGATCAATCTTTGAAAAATGGCTAGCACACTACAGCTGATCAAACAAGTCATCTATCCGAGGTAATGGATACTTATTCTTCACTGTGACTTTGTTCAGTTGCCTATAATCTATACGTGTCCTTAAAGAGCCATCTTTCTTCCTCATAAATAGTATCAGTGCACCCCAAGGAGAACTGCTCGGTCTAATAAACCCTTCATCCAATAGCTCCTATAACTGCACCTTCAATTCCTTCAGTTCAGCTGGAGCCATTCTGTATGGTGGAATAGATATAGGGTCAGTGCCTGCATGCACCTCAATCTCAAACTCAATCTCTCTATCAGAGGGCAATCCTGGCAACTTCTCAGGAAATACATCAGGAAACTCCTGAACTACTGGTAACTGATCCAACTGTACGGAAGACTTCTGTACATCAATCACATGTGCCAAATAGGCTGAACAACCTTTCCCAATCATCCTCCTGTCCTGCATAGCAGAAATCAGGTTAACCCTGAACTCCCATATCTCACCCTGAAACTCAAACTCAGGCTACCCCATAGGCTGAAACCTGACCCTCTTCCGATAACAGTCTATAACCGCTTGGTGCCTTGCAAGCCAATCCATTCCCAAAATAACATCTAGCTTTATACAGGCAACTCAATCAAGTCATCACGCAAGATGTTATCATTAATCTCAATGATGCAATCAGGGTAATAATAATCCACATCAATACTAATACCCATAGGCGTAGCAATCATCAAAGGCACATCTAATAATCTCCTTTCCTTATTCAATTTAGGTGCAAAGTGTGGTGACACAAAAGAGTGAGTTGCACCAAATCAAATAAAGCATCTGCAACCTCATTCTGAATCAGAATAGTACCTATGACCATGTTATCTGTCCTCTGGGCATCCTAGGCATTGACTGCAAATACTCTGCCTTGGCCCCTAATAGCTGGAGCCTGACTACCACTGGGAGTCTTTCCTCCCCTACCTCGTCCTCTGCCTGGTGCCTCTCTGCCCATGCTCTGACTCCTCTGCCCCACTGGTTGAGAAACTGTAATAGATGGTTGTTGGTCAGCCCTCAATAGACAACTGTGAGCAAAATGGCCCTGCTGGACACGCCTCAAACAAGCACCAGTCCATCTCCAACACTCTCCCCCATGTCTCTGACCACAAAACCCACAAATAGGAATATTGGGTGCCTGTGTAACTGGTCTCGAACAACTCTGTGAGTTGGCAGGTGCCGACTGAACTACTGGCGATCCCCTACTCTGTAGTCTCTTCCTCTGACTACCAGCTGAGGATCTCTGATCAAATTGTGGCACTGGATCTGCCTACCTAAACTGGAAGCTGCTCTCCCCACTCCTAAACTGAGATCTTGGACCTCCCTTCCTCTTCTGGTCTCTCCTTGCTCTCTCTGATCTATAATTCTCTTCCATCTGCGTGGCCTTATCAATCACTATGGTAAGAGAAGTAAACTCTGTAGCCAATAGTGCATTATGCAGTGCATCATGAAGACCCCTCTAAAACCTACTAATCATCTCAACCTCAGTAGGAACAATGTGAGTAGCATATCTACTTAGTCTAGTGAACTCCTCTGCGTACTCCTCCATTGATCTGTCTCCTTGCACTAACTGCTCAAATCTAACCAGATTACAAGTCTTCATCCCCTCTGTGATGAACTCATCAATAATCCCCTGTCGAAACTCAATCCAGGTAGGTGGGTGCTCACTATATAGCCTGGTCTCCATCCTCCTAGAAAACCAAGTCCATGCCTTGCCCTTTAGTAGAAGCCAACAAACTCAATAGCTGTCAACTCAGCACATGGTAGTTTCCTCAGTACCTTCTCCACCTCCTCCAAGAAATTCACAGGGTCAGTACCTCTGTCTCCTCTAAACTCAGGCAGGTTTAGCTTTAGAAAGCTAAACATCGTGACACCTCCTTCCTCTATCACTCTATGCCCTCCCTGAATAGCAGGCTCCTCAAGAACCCCTACTGGCTGCACAGGAGCCGGTGCCATAGGAACTGCCTCTTGTGCCACAGGTGCCACAGGTGGGGGCAATGCCACTAGCACTGGTGGTGGCGTTACATGATGACGCTCCCACCTCAAATCAGAAATCTCCCTGTGCAAATCCATAATCCCCCTCATAACCTCGTCTCTCTAAGGGTCACCGCCCATCTCTGTACTCTCTGAAGTCCATCGAGATCTAGAAGTCTGTCGGGATCTAGAAGACCATCGGGATCTGGAGGGACCCTCTGAAACTGAGATCTCCCTTACCAAGGACTCATTGGAGGCAACCTCTGCCTCCCTGGTATGTCTGTCCCTATCGCTGGACATCTCTGTAATCTATCAGGAAACATGAAAACTTACTCAGAATATGACAGAAATGCAGAATATGAACATATAATAAACAATAACAGCAAAAGACGACAAAAGGAATCCTATGCTCCATGGTATACTTAATTATACCCAATTCTGTACTTAGTTACTATTCCTCTATAATTCAGTCACTATTCATCTGTAACCTAGTGCTCTAATATATATAACCTAATGCTCCGATACCACCTCTATCACGACCCGCTCTCACGAGACGTGACGGTCCTAGGGCACGAGAGATGCTATTGACGACTGACACCCGTAGAACCCAGTATCAATCACATTCACAATATATACACATCGCAGCGGAAATAAAATTATCATTCATATTGCAACGGAAACCCATCATCAATTACATACAACACATATTTATAACTATGCAGTCACTCACATAACACTATTCATTCTGAAAATACCATCTTATATATCATCATAAACATATATATATATCTATTCATGTCTTAGCTAACCCATACATATCCCATGGAGCAGCTAGATATGAACATCAAAATATAGAGTACAAAAATATATACATTAGTAATGCTGGCAAAAATCCCTGGATGATAGACGACAGGAATCTGCAATCTACTCCTCTCCTGAAATGGGTAAACAATGAGAGGGTGAGTATATAAGATACTCAGTGAATCTTTATGCATCGCCAATAAAAGTGTGGTTAACAGAAGAACCAATGATATCAAAAGCTCAGTATAACCAATTTACAGAAGCATTTACAGTAAATGACAGAATAGAACAATAAGGATATCAAAGGTTCGGTACCATAGAGAAAAACAGATAAAGGGTTGGATTGTATAAAATTATACAATCTCCTGTAGCATCAATATGGACTATATGCAAACTATATGGGCACATACAATCTCTTGTATGGACTATATACGCACATATAATCTCCTGTAGCAATATCTATATCATAAGACGGATCAGAACTTATGGCTAGGTCCATAACCCTTTTCCTAGCAAGGATATCAGTAATACAATGTTGTCACATCCCACACTATAGGGTTGTGATGATCCTAGGGTACGGGAACAGTTTATACAACCAGTACCACAAAGAACCCATGTTACATGTTTTCATTACAATTAACCATTTTTATGAAATATTTTTTTTAAAACTCTTAAGTTTTACAGAAAAACAGACAGAGTCTCCCCTGTAATATCGACATTTACCCTAGCTAAAAACAAGAAAAACACTTCTAAAACAATTATAATCTTTCAGGTCAACCTCCAATAAACAACTCATATCATACAATGCTTATGTCAACTCATATAACAACTTCACACCTCACAATTCATATAATAGATCTCAATAATATCAATCCATACAAAAGACAATACAAAATAGGCATACCATAGCAGCTACACCCCCTGTTACAGTATATACATACATATGCATTCACATCATAACATATAATTACATTCTATATATGTCCACAAATCATAAATATAAATATCTATAAATAATATCTACAAATAATATCATGGAGTACTTTATGCTATACTAGGGAAGGACTATACATCTATTGCACGGCTGTAAGTACAAAAGTAGCCGAGGATGTCCGCGTCTCACTCTTTCCCTGAAAAGGTTTCAACACTGTGGGGTGAGT
>CANXYC012124251.1:0-11790 GCA_948193065.1 Aleurites moluccanus | reverse complement strand
AGATGGGCAATCAGAGAGGACCATCCAAACTCTAGAAGACATGTTGAGGATGTGTATTCTAGACTTTGGAGGGTATTGGGATGCTCACTTGCCATTGATTGATTTTGCCTACAACAACAACTATCATTCCACAATTCAAATGTCTCCTTATGAAGCCTTGTATGGAAGAAAATATAGATCTCCATTGTGTTGGGATGAAGTTGGGGAAAAGCATATTGAAGGACTAGAATTGATAAGGTATACTTCAGAGAAGGTTCCATTGATTCGAGAAAGATTGAAGACAGCTTTTAGTAGACAAAAGAGTTATGCCGATCCGAAGAGAAAAGATCTTCAGTTTTCCATTAGAGATCTTGTGTTTCTAAAGGTCTCTCCAATAAAAGGAGTTGTATAGTTTGGCAAGAGAGGCAAGCTGTCTCCAAGGTTTATTGAACCTTTTGAGATATTGAGTAAGGTTGGGGAGGTTTCCTATAAGTTGGCTTTGCCTCCTAACATGGATAAGGTGCATCCGGTGTTCCATGTATTGATGCTTAGGAAGTATGTTACCGATCCTTCTCATGAGTTGCAAGTGCTAGAAGTGGATCTTTAACCGGATTTTTCATATGAAGAAATCCTAATTGAATAGTGGATCAAATGGTTAAGAGGATAAGGAACAAGGAAATACTTATGGTTAAGGTTTTGTGGAGAAACCAAGCTATGGAAGAGTCAGTCTTTGAAAAGGAAATTCACAGATTTGGTATGCCTTTGAGCTTTGTTTTCAAGATCTTATTGACATTGAAGATATCCTTCCCCCTAGTATGATATCTGATGCCCCCATTTATCTTTGAACTGTTATCAATCCCTTCAAGTCTAAAGATTCAGATTAGGAGGAAAGTAAGTGGAAATAGACCCCACCTCATCAACCAACCAAAGCCCAAATTAGCATAGTTTATGGAGAAATTCAAGCCCAGTTAATTTGACCTATCTGAGATTGAATTCAAATTAGAGTCTAGGGCTAAGTATGAGTCATAGTTAGACTCTTTTGAGTCAAGTTTCTTCTTATTTCCTTTTTCGAGTTTATAATCGACCTTTTTATTCTTTCCTACAATTTTGATGTAACCATGGATGATGGTACTCTTTTTCATAATAAATGTTTAAATTCTTCTTATATCTTCCTTTTCATTTTAATTATCCAATTTGAGTGAAAAAAATATATGTGAAAAAAATGATGGAAAAGGAAAAAAAAAAAAGAAAAAAGAAAGAGAGAGAAAAAAGAATCAATTAACTTTGGCACAAATAACGAACTGAAAATTGCATACATGACATCATTATTTTGCAAGGCTTCTTTATTCAAAATAGTTTTAGAATTCTTAGATGACTTTGCCTAAGGACCCAAGCATATGACAAGTATTGATTCCAACCCTGGAGAATATGAAGCCTATAAAGCAGAACTTGTGAAGGTTAAAGGCAAAATGGTCTCTTAAGAAGTTCTTAAGTTGTTGAAGAATGGTTTTATCGAGCCTATTACTTACCCCTCGTGGTTAGCCAAAATAATGCATGTACCCAGAAGGATGGACAAGGCTTCCTGAAGGATGATTTCCCTTTACCTCATATCAACTTGTTGGTTGATCATATGGAAGGATCTGGAATGGTCTCTTTGACTGATCTGTATGTGGGATATAACTAGATCCAAGTGTACCCTATTGTTATAAGTTTATACCTTTTAAGCTAAAGAATGCTGAGGCAACCTACCAAAGGATGGTAACCATTCTTTTCCACAATATGATGTATGAAGATATTGAGGTATATATGGATGATATGGTCATAAAATCTCTAACAGCTGATGAACATTTAGGAGTGTTGAGGTGATTCTTCCTTAGACTTTGCCAAATATAATTTAAAGTTGGACTTTGCTAAATTCATTTTTGGTGTATCTCCTGGTATTTTGGGTTACATGGTTAGTAAGACGGGTATAAAGGTTGATCCCACAAAATTAAAAGCCATTTTAGAAATGCCAGTCCCAAAGATTGAAAAAGAGATTAGGGATTTTCTTGGAAGGTTACAATACATTAGTCGCTTTATGTCATAAATGGCTGATATGTGTGGTCCAATTTTCAAATTGTTAAAAAGGGAGCTTCTCAATAGTGGAATGATGGTTGTCAAAATGCCTTTGAACAGATCAAAAAAGTATTGATTGAGCCCTCCAGTTTTACAACCTCCAAGGCCTAGTAAACCATTATTGTCCTATATATTTGTTACTCGAGAAGCCACGGGGGCAATGCATGCCCAAAATGCCAAAGATTCTTATAAAGAGAATGCCATCTATCATTTGAATAAGCAAATTCTAGCTCATGAACTTAAGTACAACCAAATCAAGCAGTTGTGCCTCGCTTCAATTTGGGCATGCCATAAGCTTCAACATTACTTAAGTTCTTTCACTACTTATATTCTTGCAGACAAGAGTCCCTTGAAATTCTTTATAGAGAGGTCAATTCTTGATAGCAAAATGACATGTTGAATGGCATAATTGGTAACATTTGATCTAAAATGTGTCTCAAGAAAGGCATTTCAACAAGAGAATAACTATCAGAGGGTTGGAAGAAGATAACTTGGTTTTAAAAGGAAATCAGAGCTCCTGTTCAGGAACCAAGAGGAAAATTTAAGCCTAATTGTATTGGCTTTTATGCGCCAAAGAAGACCCTGTCTAGCGGAGGTATTTTACTTATGGATTAGATGGGAATGAATGTTCAAACCATTGTAATCAGATAATGCATTGTATGAACAGATCTAGGAGGACCTGATTCTCCCAAAAGAAAATTTTGACGTGTGAAAAAAATGCAAATGGAGATATGTAGGCAGCCCACCTTGGGTACTGTCCAAAACATAATTAAATTATCATTTTTTATGCCTAGATTAATTAATTTGTGCTCACTAAGTTAAAAACCTGAATAAGGCGGCTTAGGCAAAAATTAGAGTAGCTCATCGAGTTGAAAACCCAGAAGGGCAGCTCAGGCAAAAATTATAGCAAAAAAAAATCATTTTCTGAGTGAATCATCATAGCAAAAGTTGCTAACAAGTCCTCGTCATAGTTATCAAAGTCATTTCAGTATCTTGGTGTCAAACAATTGTCATGTTAATCTGTCACGTCTCTTAGCTAATTGGCTAAGTTGTCTTTGTCCCACATTAGGGCTATGTCCTTGTGTCAATCATCACATCTCTTAGTCAAAGCAATTAAATGGCTAAACTACCCCAATCCCTCATCAGGGGCATGTTTTCTAAAGTCAACATCTAGTCACTGTGGCTAAGTAGGCTAAATCCATCATCAAAGGATAAGTAATCCAAAGTCATCATACCTTGAGTCAATTGTCCAAATCATCAAATCATAGTGTCTTTTTTTTCACGATGAATGACTTTTCTTTCAAGTTATTTGACCCATGTGTCAGTCCAACTAGTCCAAATCGACAAAGTGTCATCCCCGAGCATATTTTCAATCTCAAACAGTAGGAATAGCTCCGCTTGTCTTTCACATAAGACAAACTCATAAAACCTCCCATTTCCTAAAAGCAAGTACAAGCTCAAGGGGCAAAGCATAAAGGATTCAATTGTTTGAGCAAAAATGGTTGACATTCCTCTAATCTTCATCAGTGAAACCAAAGTCAAAATTTCAAGTGATCCTTGGATTGTCTGAATAGCCAAGCCCTCATTACCAAATTTAAATCCTATTGCCCTTTTTAAGTTGGTTCAGGTATGGAATCAAAAGTGGATCATGAATCAAGGTTCGAACCCATTTGAAAAAGCCTCTAACCTGAGACAGAGCCAACCACAAATTCATCTTCCATAAACCTCATTGAACAAATTCATCTTTGGCAAGAACCAAGCAGACAAACTCTCAAAGTCAATACTTCGATCCAAATTAAAACCAATCCACATAGTTGTCACGACCCAACCTAGGAGCAGCGACGGTCCTAGGGTACGGGTGTTGCCTAAGCTACCAGTACGACGAAGAACCCAATTATTTATATGATATGGCAAACATTACATAAAATTAGCTGAAATATAGTTTATAATTCTACTAAAATTTTGACAGCATCTCCTCTAAAATATGACTATACCTCGCTATAAAAATAGCAAATAACACTTCCAATATACTTTATCATCAATACTCATATCAACCTCCAATATCAACTCAACACATAACTGTATATATATACATATATATATTAAACTATATGCATCCATAGCATAGTTTATATGCAAAACTATAAGAAACACAACAACACACATATATGTCCCTATTTAATTTACAATACCATGAAATCTCTAATATTGTATAAATATTTACATATACTTTTAGGACCCGAGTATTAAATATTACAAGTAGCACAATTCCAAGGCGAGGATAGAAGGTGCCAATGGAATTTGAATCTCACTGCGGTCCTGAAAAACATAAACAACTACGGGGGTGAGTATAAAAATACTCAGTGAATCTATATATATATAAATATAGTAGATATTTATAATACCATGATTGCTTTTCAAATGACCTGTAGAATCAATATAAGATAACAAATAAAGGGTGAAACAAGTATCCATATGAATATCCAGTGTACGAGTCAACGCACATATCATATAACAGGATTGGGTCCAGTGAAAAGTGCAATCAAACTATATTAGCACAATCGTGCATAATCCAGTAATCCAGCACTATAATAGCACAATCGTGCATAATCCAATAATCCAGTATACGTGAGGGAGATCAATCCTTATGGCTAGAGAATATGACACCCATCCCTAGCAAGGGTCTAATGAATATCAGTGTGCACACGGTCGATGGAATTATCCGCTACACCATCAAGGTAGCCATGTTATAATACCATATGAGTGTGTCTCCATATAACAATATAAATAGCATAAATATAACTCATATAGCTATGGAACAATCCAATATATATTTATAATGAATAATAGAATAAGTTTGGGTCAAGTAAAAAAAATAGCCGACGGGGCCCAATTGCGCTGCCGCAACTGACACTTGTCGTTACGGGTCCGTTTTGGGATTTTTGAGTAGTTTCTGGTTAGCTATGCTATCAATGGATTCAAATGGACCATGAGGAACCATTTTAAAGCTTGGGGAAAAACTAGATGATTGGGCCAAATGGGAGCTCAATTGGCTTTTTAGATTTCTTTTTATAGACAGACAAAGTTTAGGTCAATTTAGGTCATTTCAGTGGGCTTATTTACGGGTCAAAATGCACTGTAGGTACTATAAGATAGCAAGTGGTGGTTTATCATTCTAAATAACATATTATAGCATATATGATGCAAATCATGCATGATTATACATATAAACTCACCTTTAACACAATCTGTTCACTTTATCCCCCAACCACTAATTATAAGCCCTACTTGGCCCGCCGCTCGACACTCCGAGGTGGAGTACCCAACGGTTTACCTATTTCCACATATAATACTCTGGAAGACTTATAAATATCACAAAACACATTATTCACATCAAAATATATCAAGCACACACAGTATATACTATAAACCTCACATTACACAATTTATATTTTTTTTCCAATTCTTTATGCATCAAATACATATCTATCACCACATTTGACTTATATTTTATATATTCATCACTATTAAGCCAAATTAAGAACTTATATATACTTAGCTCAACATTCCATATCTAATATACATCAAATTTCAAGTTTACCTTCCAAGTACTTATATCAAACACCATTTCCATATATAAACTTATACCTTTGCATTATAAACAACATTAAACCGTATTCAAACCTTTCCTTCCTAATTACTTCAACCTAACATATTAAACCTATAAACTCAACATGATTTGACCTAGTTAGTATTCATTCCATTCATTCATTTTTTAACACCAATCATTCAAACAACATACATATACACCAAATACATAACATTCAACCATTTAAACCTATTAAATATTAAAACATCACATCTTCCTTAAGCAACTCAAGTTTCGGCCAAGATGTAATTTTATTCAAATGAATTTCTTTCCATCAAATGGCTTTTAATTCCTTACAAACACATCAAATACAACTCATTTGAACAAAAATTCCATCAAAATCACACTTTTAAACCTTACCTTTTTCTATTAGGGTTTCCTTTCCAACTTTTTTATTTTCTTTCAACCTAAACATATTTTTGTTACTAATTAACATCAAAGAACATCTTAGGATCAAAATTAAACCAAAAGAATGGTAAAATCACTTACTTTTCCAATAGTTCCTTGAAAACTTCAAAGCTTTGATTTATCAACTTTTCTTGGTTTTCCTTTGAATTTAAGGATATATTTGTGTTTAGAATGATGGAATTAACAAGTATGAATAAAAAAAATCAAAGAAAACAACTTGGTTTGGTGTTGGACAATGGTGGCTAAAAGTTTGAAAGAAGAAAGAGAAAACTTGGTTGGTGAAAATGGCTAAGGAAGAAGAAGAGGTGGGAAAAATCCACCTAAATATCAAGTGTACAATCCTATACATTGATTCCATGGTAAAAATTATGAAACCTAGCTTACTAACCATTCAATTCTTGATCTTTTCATCCAATGGTTTGATTTAGGTTAGTCTAAAATGATACCATAGGCTTGCATACACCAAATAAGTCCATATTCCAAAGGAAAAGACTAAACTACCCCTAGTTCAAATCGGATCCCTATTCGAGCAACTTTTCTCAAAATTATTTTCTACCGGCTTTAATCTTCCAACAATAATTCATTTGATCATTATACCTCTATTTTCATGTCATGATATTCTCTTTTAACATCAAATATAATGTTAATTTCCATAAAAACTCAAGGGGTGTGAAATAACCATTTTGCCCCCAGTTCACTAAAAACTCAATTTTGCCTGATTGCTTCCTAACAACCTTTAAACCCTCTTTATTCATTCAAACATATCATATAACATGCATACAAGTCAAATTCAAGCAAAAAAACATAATAATTCAAAATATTAAAATCAAGGCAAAATTTCCAAGGTTACCCCTTAATAGTTCAAATTCTAGGTTTTAACTGAGGTGTTACAATAGCCTTCCATTAGGTGTCTAAAATCGAACCTATATGACCAACTCACATAGTTGACCTTTAAGAATCCAAAACCATTCTGACAAGGCATACCTGACCTCATCTTTCCAAGTTAATCTTTAAACCAATACTGAAGATGGAACCATCCTCAATCCAACATACTCGGTCAAAACTGAATGTGGATTCAAAACCTCACCTCTATATTGTCGCTACCTAACAAATTGCCAACTCCCTCTCAAACCTTAATGACCACTAAAGTGATCTAAGTCATCATTCCTCAAAAGTGGGCCATTTCTTCGAATTACAGTCCCTAAAAATGGGTCATCTCTACAAGAACCCAAGTGCAGCCCTTAGTTCTAACTCTATCCAAGATCAACCGTAGTCTTACCCTTTGATCCAAGACAAAACCCTTTTTAATTCAAGATACCAAATCAGCCAAAATCTTACCGTTTAATCAAACCTGATGCATCCAAGATCAACGCCCTTAATCTCACCCTCAAAGACCAACAAAATGACCAAGTCACCCCTTTCCACAAGTCACCTTCCATCAAAAAGTAGAGCATCATGCTAAAATTTCAATCATCAATCTGACATTTCTCATAAATTGTCACCTTACAATGCATATCATTCGTTCACTGGTTTAAGTTATTAAATTTATCAAAACATGCATTAGAAATAGGATGCACATGTAAATTCAAAGTCTCAATTAGTGTCAATCAAAGCTCATTGAGCCCTTCAAAGGTAATTGCATTTTCCAAACTAGAATGGAATTAGGTTTGCTCTTTTGAAAAGAAATTGATTGCCTAAAGAGCTTAGGTTTTCACTTCTAGCCTAGCATAGAGTTAGGGCATTGCATCTCATTAATTTCTTTCAAATTTAGGGCATCCTAAATTGCATTATTTCCTCAGACTTTGAACAATCATTTTAAGCCCAAACAGCCATTGGCAAACCAAAAATTATTTTAAGCCCAAGCAACCCTTAGCAAGTCAAAAATTATTTTAAGCCCAAGCAGCCCTTGGCAAACCAAAAATCATTTTAAACCCAAGTAGCTCTTGGCAAACCAAAAATTATTTTAAACTCAAGTAGCCTTTGGCAAACCAAAAATTATTTAAGCCCAAGCAGCCCTTGGCAAACCAAAAATCATTTTAAGCCCAAGCAGTCCTTAGCAAAATCAAAATCCATTTTCACCTGATTTCATTCTAAAAAATGTCTGAAATCAAAATCTATTTTCCATCTATCTCCAAACCCTGCAAGGTACAATCAGAATGTATTCTTTTGTTCTAAACAGACAGGAACAACCCAGTTCACCTACATCACATCTATCATTCAAAATGGACAGCCGTGATGGGGGCAGCTATGAACACTGATTTTTTACACCCCTCGGACTCATGCCAAGCCAAACGGTACAAACCTGAACCAAACCCGCTCATGGAAAGACTCAGAACGGCCTCGAAAAAAGTCAGACTAGAGTTGCCATCCTCTAGGCATGCCATTGCTGCCAGAGGGGGTGGTGGGCGGCAACTGTAATGCCCAAGGGCAACAATATGGCTCTTTGCCACTACTACTGCCCTTTTTCATCTCCTATGCCGCCAAGACCCCCCGGTGGCACCAACTCCTTTTGCGAGCGGCAGCTCCATTCCAAACCTATTTTTTCTGAATTTCACATTGAAAAATAATGGGATTTGACCCTCTAAGCTTCTACTATAAATATATAGCCTCATCAACCTAGTTGAGGGCCCCGAAGTCTCTAAAGTTGATTATTCCTTCTTAGATTTCATCTCTTCTCAATCTAATTCATATTTTTCTTTTTTTTTTTAGCTCTCTTTGAGTTTAAAGAATTGCTATTCAGGCCGTGTGGAGCCCATCTTCTTTAGTTCCCCTTGAGCTAAAGAAGGACACAATCTGAGGCTTATGGAGCCTCAAAATCATTTTCTAAGTAAAATTACTCTATCGGTTTGCTTTCTTAAAAGCTAAAAAGACATTTTGACCCATTTTCTCTGCTTCAACCGGTCCAAGGTGGAACTCCAATCAGGGCGAGCAATCAGACTGCCGCCTCCCCAAATTGTCAGATAAAAGACGATTCAACTGTTTTCCCGGGCTTCAACCGATCCAAGGTGGAACTCTGATCAGAGAGAGCACTCCGTCCGCTAACACCTCTAAGAGCTAGGGCAAAGGTATAAACTCTCAACTCACTTTCTTTAGTTTGATAGAGAATCAAAATAAAGAATCAAAACATGATAAATAGGGCATAAAATCAACCCTCTTTTACTAGAAGGAGAATTGTGTGGGTTTTTTATTCCCATTCAATGGGATACACAGGCAAGCTATATAAAAGCTTCAAATCCAAAAAAAAAAAAAGACAAAAACCATCTCTTTTTCTTTGATTATTGGCTTTATTTTATTTGTTGAATGTATTATTTGGGGAATGTGTGATCAACCTAGAACCCATAAGGGCTAGAGTTGATATCCCCTATTTTAGGATTTTGAGGTGTAATAATTTACTTTTATCACTTTTTTTTATTGTTTTACTTGATTGTTTACATTTCAATTATTCATCCATTTATTTACTTGCTCATGCATCTTATATATCATTCTTTAATTGTTCATGAAAATCATTTTAAATTGAGGTTAAAATTAAAAGCCAAGTTCAACCGAAAACCTAGTCTCCGAATCCTCTTTGGTTTCAAAGACAAGTGCATTTTTTCCTTTGGGATAAAATTAGAGTCAAAATGGGTTTTTACCTTAAATTTTCCCATAAAAATAACTTAAGTTAGCGACTTCAAAATCAAAATCATTTTCAAATAAAAGAATATAGTACCTTATAAATGCATAATATGTTTTCATGAATAAAGTTCTCAGTATATGGATTAAAATTATCAAAATAGCTAAACATAATATTAGAAACTCAGTTAGAGCGAAAACGATAAATTTTTTTGAAAATCGTCGGTACCAATATCGCTGCCATAAAATAGCAGTACGGTCGACGAATGAATTTCAGAATTTGGATTGAGGTTAAATGATAACATATATTCATGTGTGAATACAGAAAAAGAAAAAAGAGAAAAATGTTTAACAATACTAATAAAGTAAGCGATGGCAAAACCGTAAATAAAGGAAATTTTCGGGGAATAGTGGAAATTCGATAGTCTGAGTTTCAGAACTGCTCTGAAACTATTTTTATTAATTAATATTAATAAAAATAAGATGTTTGAACAATCACTTTGAATTCCAATTCCCGACAAAAATATCAAAATAAATTACTGAGAGAAAAAAGACCAAAAGCAAATTTTGAAAAGTTGGAGGACAAAAAGTGAAATTTGCCATTTTTGTCTTACTATATAAGCAAGACCTAGAGAAAATTTTCTGCCCATTTTTTGTTCTTCCACTGTAGCTATTTTCTTCCTTTTTTCCATTTGATTTTTCTTTTGATTTGTGAAGAAAAATTGTTGGAAACTTGAATTTAAAACCGTAAAAACCTTAATCTACCAAATTCAACCATAGAAATTCAAGAAAAATTCAAGAACAAAGGAAGAGGAATTTCGGCCACTTTGAGGTAATTTGAGTAAATTGTTCATTTATTGGTTTTTATTGTTTAATTAGGTTAATTAGGTGTTGTTAGGATTGGGTAAATGGTTTAATTGTATCAATTGATGCATTAAACAATTTTCCCCAATTTTCAAACCCTAAAGTGAAGTTGTGTGAAGTGATTTTGTGTATATGAGTTAGGATATGTAAATTGGCTATAGAATAAGTTAATTGGGTATTAATTGGTGTCTAATTGATGTTTGTATTGTTGTAGAAAATTCATTTGGAGAAAATTGCCGATTTTGGCATATATTGAGGAATTAAGGAATTGGGTAGCGAAGCAAGTTTGCTAAGTGATTTGGAGTGATAGATGAGTCTCTTATGCATCCTTTGTCATGCCTAAATTGTTAAAGCATCAATTGGAATCTATATGTGAAAAGCCCTTTTTGGCTAAACCCTAATTGGGATAAAATGCCTAATTTTGTGCTTTGGTTGTGGACTTGTTTTTCGTGCCAAATTGTTGTGTTTTATGAAGATTATTGAGTTGTGGTTGTTGCCTATAAATTGCTTTCCATGTGCATATTTGTTGATAATTGGGGCAATGTCAATATTACACCAAAACCATGTTGAAATTTCCGTAGGCCAACCATTTGAATGCCATCGTTGCCAGTGACAATGGCATGCCAGTTGGGTCAACTTTTTGTCGCAAATGACCAAATTATGTTTGTTCTCATTTTTTATCATTAGACCTTTGGTTACCATTTAATCGATAATTATTGATATCTTATTGACTTTATGCTCATATAATTGATTTCTGATGAGTTATTGATATTGTCGATGCTATTAGTTTGAAATGGTATCTATTGATGTGTTAATTGCTTCTATCGATTCCGAGGTGATTTGACAGAGCTGCCGTTCTGTCATAGCCTAACTTTAGACTATGATGGTCATAGGGTACGGGTAATGCCTAAGCCACCAGTACCTTGAAGAACCCATGCTTAAACATTTACATTCATTACTTAACCTGTGATACATTTTTTGTGATAATTTTTTTTTTTAAACATCATATTATCAAACATTCTTGCAGAAAAACTGACAGAGTTTCCTTTGTAACTCTGACTTAAGCTATCCGCAAAACATATAAAAATGTACTCCCAATATAACATACATCCCCTTATATACTCCATTAAGCAATTGCAACTCAAAATTCACTTCAATATTTC
>CANXYC012123867.1:0-12900 GCA_948193065.1 Aleurites moluccanus | reverse complement strand
ATATATATATATATATATATATATATATATATATATATATATATATATATATATATATATATATATATATGTATATAATTTCGGTTTGGTTTTGTTTAAAATCGAAGAAAAATTTTCAAACTATAAATCAAACCAAATTTTGATTTACTTTATTTTTTAAATCAAACTAAATTAAATAAATTGTGAAAATATCGATTTCGATTTAGTTTGATCGATTCAGTCGGTTAGACTTTCACCCCTAGTTAGTCTCCAATCCATTTTGTTTTAAAAAATATATATATATATTTTTAAAATCTTAGTTTATGGAAGATTTCTAAAAAAAAAATGATTAATACAAAGTTATAAACTATTTTCGTAAAAAACATTATAGAAAATAATTTTTTTCTTTTGAGATAAAAAATTATTAGTCTCTTGTTTTAGTTTAAAATTTATATTTTAATATATCTTTTAAGATATTTTTTAGGTTGATATTAAAATTAAAAAGTATTTGAGGCCAATTATAGTGACTAATAAATATTTTAACTCAATTATACAAAAATTGTGATATAGGTCTTTTTTTTATAAGTGTTCTCAATTTTATTCATTTTCTCTAGCTATGGCAACAGGTAGCTCTGATAGTAAAGAAGTAATGGATGAGTTTTATGCAAAGCTAATTTCAGAAGAAGAGTTTGAGACCAGAAAATCCAACTCAGATAGTGAGTGGTTGGTCAGTTTCTTTTTGACAAGGCAATGAAAAATACCTTGGCTTCCATATGACATCCTACTAAAGATGTCTGCATCAAAGAAATTCATCTTTCTCTTTTTTTATCTTCCAGTTTTTTCATGAGATTGATATGTCCACATATTTTCTAGCAGACCACATCCTTGTACTTAAACAATTGGGTGAAAATAAGAATCCTTTGAAATCTCTTTTGCTTTACACTAGTTTCTGGATACAAGTTCATGATCTCGTTATTGGTTTCTTGTCTGAATGCATTGCCCAACATATTGGCAATTATGTGAGTACTTTCTTTGAGTTCGATCCAAACAATTTTGTGGGGCTATGGAGAAGCTACATGAGAGTAAAGGTAGCCATTGATGTTAGGCCGCCTTTAAAATATCAAATAAAGATTAACAAAACTGGAGGGAAATGGGTATTGGTGAACTTCAAATATGAGCAACTTCCCACATTTTGCTTCATATGTGGCAAACTTGGCCACTCCAATAAATTTTGTGAAAGGATTTATGATTCTCATATTCTACCAGTTGAACATGTCTATGATGTATGGATGAGAGTTTCTCCTAGACACAGGGTTGACATTATAGGGGAAAGATGGTTGTGAACAAGGCCACTGGATTCCAGAACAAATAAGGAGGCAATATAATATTATGCCATAGGAGTAGAGACATGTGAGGATTGTACCGATTCCTTCATTCGTGGGCATGATTGCAGAATTAATGCCACGATTGTGATAATTTCCAAGTCCCAAAAAGGAAAGGAAACTATGATTGTGGCAAGTATCAAGAAAGGTGATATGATAAGTGTAGATATGGAGGCGAGAAATGATAATTCCAATATAATTAAAGGGATAAAAATGTGTAATATAAAAACGTCATCGTAAAAAATGGCTATTGAGAAGCAGCTATCACATGAGCTAGCCCAAGTCAGTTTATTATTGAAGACTCAAAAAATGGACAAGCGGTAGGCCTTAGAGATCAAGTCTACTGATATAAATGAGCCATTTAAGCTGGAATTTTTGTGGGTTAAGCAACCAATGGGCAATTTAAGTCCTATTGGACATAGTTGCCCAAAAACAATCTTATTTTATTTTTCTAATTGAAACTCTTTTGTCTGTATAAAAACTTAAATTTCTTAAACTTTGCTACAAGGATATGTTTGTAGTGACTACCTCATGTCACATTGGTGGGATTGCCTTATTTTGGAAGAAGAAATATATGGCTAGTCTATTAGGCTTTTCTCAAAATTATACTGATGTGGAAGCCAATGTTCATGGAGACTCATGGGATTTTATGGTTTACTACACCATAATCATAAAAGATAGTCTAAGGTTCTTCTTTATTAGTTATTTGCTTCGTCCTCATTACCTTGGTGTTGTGCTGGAGATTTTAATGATCTCTTATTGTCCGTATGAAAAAAAAATTAGATCCTTCATCCATCTTGGCTATTGAATGGGTTTTGTCAAGCGGTGGAGGAAAATGGTTTGTCCGATTTGAATGTAGAGGGTTATCAGTTCATATGGGAGTCAGGGAAGAGGCATAGAAAATTAGGTTGATGAGAGATTGGATAGAGTTATGGTTACTCAGTCCTAGCGTAATGTTCTTGGACATACTAGAGTTTGAAATGTGGGTTCTTTGTCTTCAGATCACACCCTTTTGTTTTTGAATACTAGAAGTCAAGCCTTTTCTTAATGGGCTTAGTCGTTTTCAATTTGAGAATGTATGGATGCAACAAATTGATTGTAAGACTATAATTGAGAATAGTTGGAGAGGCTTTGAAGCTTTTATTTAACAAAAAATTTCTAATCGTGGCAAAGTGCTCCAAAATTGGGGTAAGCAATTTGTTGGTAAAGCTTGAGATTTGCGAAAAGAAGATGGCGACTCTTCAAGGCAGGCATGATCGCTTCTCTGTTGAGGAATTCTAGAGATATCAATGTTGGTATTATGAAATTTTGAGAGCCTAGAAAGTATTTTGGAAGCAGCATGCTAAGCAACATTAGCTCTAAGATAGTGATGCTAACACAAGGTTCTTTCATGCTTATGCCACTCAGCAAAGAAAAAATGCTTTTTCTAAGTTGAATGATGCTCAAGGCAATTGGTGTTTATGGGAGGACTCTCTACAAGATGTAATATCTTAACTCGATTTTTTTTCTTCTTCTAGTGGTGATGTTCAGAGTGTGGTAGACTGTATTGTTAATAAGGTGATAGAGAAGCAAAACAGCTTTCTATATACTTCGTATAAAGTGTAAGAAGTGAAGACTGCTTTGTTTGACATGTATCGTGATAAGTCCTCTGACCTGTATTGGATGAATCTGGCTTTCTATCAGAGCTATTAAGATGTGGTGGGTTTCGATGTAACAGATGTTTGTCTTTATTTTATGAATAATTTTATTCTATCAGAGGGTTTAAATGACACTTTAATTGTTCTTATTACTAAAAAGAAGGATGTCGAAGGTATGAGGGATTTGAGACCAATTGCGCTTTGTAATGTACTCTACAAAGTTGTTGTTAAGACCTTGGCAAAGAGATATAATTTTACGAAACCTTGTACATGAATTCCAATTTGCTTTTGTTCTAGGCTTATTTTTTATTACACAATGATTGCCTATGAATCAATGCATTATCTGAAAAGAAAGCACTAGCATAAGGTGGGTATGACAACTCTCAAAATAAATATTTCTAAAGCCTATGACATATAGAATGGGGCTTTCTCCAAGCTATGCTTTCTAAGTTGGGTTTTAGCAAACATTGGATCAATTTAGTTATGTTATGTGTTACAACAGTCTGTTATACAGTAGTGCATAAAGGTAAAGAAATGGTCCAATTATAACAAAGAAGGATTGCGTTAAGGTGATCCTTTATCACCATATTTGTTTATTCTTTATGCAAAAGGTTTGAAACTTTATTGAAGAAAAAGGAGATGGATGGCTTGATTAATGGAAAAAGGATAGCAAGGAGAGCCCTTAGTGTGTCCCACTTTTTTTGGCTGTGATAACCTTTTTTTCTTTAAAGATACTAGTTAATAAGTCATGAACGGTAAAGTAGGTCTTAGATATCTATGGAAAAGCTTCAGGTCAAGCCATCACTTTTCAAAAGTCTTTCATTTTTTTAGCCAAAATATTTCATACAACGTGCATCTTGAATTATGCCATCTCTTCAAGTCAATTTAGGAGATATACATAGCCACTATCTTGGTCTACCTTTGGTTATTGAAAAAAGAAAAGAAAAAGGTATTTGGTTATATCAAGGACAAGGTGTGGCAACAAATGCAGAGATAGAAGAGGAAGATTTTATCTCGTTCGGGCAAGAAAATTCTATTAAAAACTGTAGCTCAAATTGTCCCTAATTTTGCTATGGGCGTCTTCCTCCTTCCAGTTGATCTTTATGAGGAAATTGAAAGAATGTTCAACTCGTTTTCGTGGGGTACTAGAAGGGCCAAACAAGTTAGGGTTCATTAGATGTGTGTGCCTAAGGATAAGGGAGGAATAGGTTTCAAAAATTGAGGGATCCTAACATTGCACTATTAGGCAAACATGGATGGTGGTTTTAACTAATACAGATGCTTGGATATCCAAGATATATAAAGTTCGGTATTATTCTCATACATCCTTTCTTAATGCTAAGTTAGGAAATAACCCAAGCTACATTTGGAGGAGCGTACTGGCGGTAAAAAGGCTCAGAAAAAAGGTAGCAGTGTTTAAGTAAAAGCATTTCAGTGTGGCATAATCCATGGATTCCTCTCAAAAATCAGGTGATGCCTACTTCAGATTTAATGGAAGAGTATTCCAACACTAAGGTTCCAGACTTAATGATACCAGGTAGAATGTCATAGAATAAAGAACTTATTACGTTCCTTTTCAATTCTCATGACTTGAAAATTATTCTACAGATTCCATTAAGCTTTTGTCAGGTTGAGGATAAGTGTTAATGGCTTCTTGAATCCAAAGGTCAGTACAATATTAAAAGTTGTTATCGTTTGAGTCATATTATGTTTCACATAATGCTCTTTCTTTTGCTTTTGGTTTCTGGAGAAAGTTTTGGCACCTTTGAGTGCTAGCAAAAGTAAAAGATTGTGTGAAATGGGCTTTACAAGATTGCTTGCCTATTGCATACTTTTTGTTTCGAAAAAAGTAGAGATAGATATCACTTGTTGAGTATGTAAATTGGATGTTGAAACTTCATTTCGTGTCCTGCCCTTTTGCGAGTCAATGCTGGAGGTCATCCTCCATTAGTTACTATAGAGAAGGTTCCAATAACTTATTTGAATGGTTGCAATTCATCTTTAATTTTATAGATATGAAACATTGTAGGCTGGTGTTAATGCTTTATTAGGTTATTTTGAGGGTAATGAATGATTTAGTTTATAATGGAACTCATGTGTATGTCCTTACTGTGGTTTGTAACGCAAAAGTGGTCTTTAATGAATGGCAAGCTAGTCAAGCTTTAAGGAAATCAAGACTACTTATTTCTTTGTCTGATTTTTATTATATTGTTAAATGGTCTAAGCCTCAATCTAGATGGTGTACGTTGAATGTTAATGCTGCTACTTTCAATAATCTGGGAAAAAGTGGGGTTGGAATTGATCCTTAGAAAACAAAATGGACAGGTAGTAGCTGCTAAATTAGTTTTGGTTGATGGGAGGCATGATCCATTTATGGTAAAAGAGTTGGGGGTTAGAAAGGCTCTTAGTTGGATTAAGGAGAAGGATTAATCACATGTCGTGGTGGAAATGGACTCACTTTCAGGGTTGATAATTATGTTAGATGACTACAAATGTCTTGTTCTGGATTTAATAGAGGCTTTTTTCTATATTGTTAGATGATGTGCGAATGCAATTACTCATTTTTTTGGCAAGAGTAGCTCATTTTTTGACAGATTCCCATGAATAATTGTCTACTCCTCTTTTTTCATTGGATTTAATTTCATTTGATTTAATTAATTAAAGTCATTTTTCTTTCCAATATATATATAACTTTAATAATTATAAATAATATTAGAGAAATTTGAACCTAATTTTTTGTTGAAACTATCATAAAAGCAAACACGAAATAAAAAAAAGTTATCGATCAAACAAAAATTAATAATTAATAAATAATTATAAAAAATATTAATAATATGATTATCTAAATAAATAATGAAAATAAACCATGTCTTACCATTTTTTTTATCCGTACACTTAAAACAAATGGGAATTTTTTATCATACTAATGTGTACTAATATAATAAGATAATATTACATAAAGTAAAAAAATAAATAAAAAAATTAAGTTAACTAAAATATCTCATTATCACTCATTTATTTCATATATGAGATAAGTCTATACATCAAGCGTAGATAATAATTTTTCAAAATAAATAATGGATAAGAGTATAAATTAGGTTTAAATATTATTGAAATTAGATTTGCCTATACCCTTAGAAGAATTGAAAAATTCTCCAATGAAAAATTAGAGAAAATTGGACGTGAATAGAAAATATTATTAGAGTTTTAGTAAAACTCAATATTAAATTTTTAGAATTTACTTTTAGAAAATTAATTTATGCTATATTAATTTATTTATAAATATAAAATTTTTAGTATTTTTTATTTTTAATTTTATATGTTTTGAAATAGAATTAAGATCTTCTCATATTGGGATAAATATGATAGGTTATATAACACCCAAATTTTTTTTTTTAATTTTAAAATATTATTTTAATAAACAAATAACAGTAATTTGAATAATATTTAATGAATATAAAAATATTATTCAATTATATAATATTTTATTATTATATAGAGAAAAAAAAATTTAGATTTTTAAGTATAAATTTTGATATTATGAATTATAAATTATTAGTTATTTATTAATTATTGAGTTAATTATTTTAAATTATTTAGTGATTTTATTAATTATTATTTAAATTAAGATTTTATTATTATTATTATTACATAATTATTATATTTAAAATTATGTATATATTTATTTAGTTAAAATTTATTATTTATTTATATAATATATATATATATATATATATATATATATATATATATATAAAGAAGAAGACTTAAGTCACGCTTAAAAGCAATTAGTTTTGCTGAAAAAGAAAAAAAAAAAGAAAGAAAAGAAAAAACAAAAAAAAAAGAAAGGGACGGGACAGTAGAGGCAGAGAGAGAGAGAGACAGAGTTTCCAATCAAAATTTCAGTCCATTTTGGTAGTGATTTTCGACGATCTTGGTATAAATGGAAAGCTCTCTTCATGAGCTTTAATTTGATACTAATCATGGAGGAAATGATTGGACGATGAAGGAGAAATCAAAGGGAGAAGTTTCGGCCATCGAAAATTTGAAGCTCCAATTCCGGCGATTGGTGGCAACTGGTGGTGGAAGGAGGCCATTTTCGGACTCTATTTTTCATGGGCTTTCTGATGGCCTCAATTTTGCCCCAATTGGAGACCAAAGCCGGGACCAGAAATATGGGACACGCGTAGATTTTCGATAAATTTTGAGTAAGTATATTTTAAATTATTTTAAGATCAATTATTAATTATTTGGAGTATGATTGGAGATAAATTTGTGAAAATGGATGAATATTTATACTGGTCTTGGAGAATTTAGGCAATTAAAATTTAATAGTTGTGTTTATTTTGAGCGAGTAAATTAAGATAAATTATTTTAAATTATTTAGAATTATTATGGAAATTATTTAGATGGTAATTATGGAAAAATGTTGAGTTTAGCTTTAATTTAAGAATTTTCGGGGTAGTAAGTTATTAGTAACTGTATTTTTATTGAATGTAAGAATTAAAATAAATTTATTATATTGATTTGGAATTATTATGGAAATTATATGGACGGTATTTGTAGAAATTAAATACTGAAAAGTTAAATTATTATGGAGTAATTTAATGAAGTTGGTAATTAAATTAAGTCTATAAAGAAGATTAAATTAAGATACTTATATAAGTTTGATAGATGGATTACTTGTTACTATTATTATTTCTGGTATGTTGGTAATGATGGATTAAATGTTGGAATTAAATTAGAATATGTCGAGACTTTATATTGGGATATAGTAAATCAAAGGATTTTAAGAATTTAATTGATGACTGATATTATTATCAAATTAGTATTTTTGAAATTTTATGCAGATGATGAAATTTTGTAGATTAAATAAATGGAATTAATCGGATGTCAAGATTGACTTTCATTTGATGGATTAATGAGTAGAGTTGGACTAAGATATTTATTTGACTGTTATAAAAATGTTTGTTGTAATGGAGACCAGGAGGGGTCAATTGTTATGGTTGTATTGAATTTTGGGTCGATGAGCTGATTATTAGAAGTGTTTTTATTTTTATTTCAAAAGGTTATGTTCTAGTTTTAGGGGAGGTTCTGCCGAAATTTCGGCAAACTCTTAGGAGTCAATTCGTAATGTATTGAAGTTAATATATATCTTTTATGTTCTAATGTCTTCTCTATGCGATTCGGTCTAGGTATTTAGGAGTTTCCTAGCCATTAGATTTCAGGCGCTCCGAAAAAAGCTAGCTGCTTAATGGTCGTCAAGTTATGAGTTGATATATTTAATTTAACTTTGCATATAAGCATAACATATATGCATTGATGAATGAAATATATATATATGTATATAAACTATCATTATTGCATTAGATTTAGTAGCATGATGTAATGTTTATGTCATATTATATGATGTTGATAATGATGATGAATGACATTATATGTATGTGTTTACGATGAAAAATAGGATAATATGGAATCCACCATTAACATGCAAAACATCAATGATGTAACATGACACAACATGATTTATGATGATGTTATTACAGGAATTGCCTAGTTTGAGTTGATCTCACCGTAACTCCTAGACATGGATAAGAAAGTACAGGGATGCTTGGTTTGAGTTGATCTCACCATTATCCCATTATTGGATTTTAAGAGAGCCAAGGGAGGGGGTCGGCTCCCCATTTACGATAAACGAAAACATAGATGAGGTTGGATTCCGCGGACATTTTCCATCATGGTTGTTATGTATGTTTATGGGAGATTATATGTGATGTGAAATTTCATGTATATTTAATAAATGATCTGCATGAATTAATTTATATCAACTCATTGAGTCGAACGCTCACTCTTGTTCAAATATTTTACCAGGTTCCGAGTTGAGTTTAAAGAGATTAAATTTTAAAGTTGAGTATTCCTGCCTCCTAATTATCAAGCAGTAAAATTATTTTATTTATTATGTCATTATTTTATATTCACTGTATTAAAATCTTTAGAGCTTCGCATTGTTATTTTTCAATGTCAAATTTATAGTCATATTTCTATTGGTTATTCTGTTAAGCAGAAACTTAAATTGATGTTAAGTGCAAGATGTTAGCCATGAGTGACTAGTAAATGATGTTAAATTATAGAGATTATGTTTGACAATTGGACTCATAGTCTTTGTTCGTGATAGTTACAGCTATCATATTTCAGTTTTTATTGTTCAGTGGTAAGTCAGGCTTACTACGGGTTCCGGAAGCCTTATACTTTCCCCTTCCCTAGTGCCGGTCATGTGCCCTATAGGGTTGGGTCTTGACAATATAAGTTGAATTACCCCACCCACGATCTGGAAATGGTTGTTGTGGTTTTCGCTTTGAAAATATGGAGACATTACTTGTACGATGAGAAGTGTTAGATCTATACGGATCACAAAAGTTTTCAGTATATTCTACAGTAGAAAGATTTAAATTTATGACAAAAAAGATGGATGGAATTGGTAAAAGTCTATGATTGTCAGATTCTTTACCATCCGAGGAAAGAAAATGTAGTTGCAGATGCTTTTAAATCAATGGGCAGCTTATCAAGTATAGCAATTCACAAAAGGTCAATTGTGAAAGGGTTAAAAGAGTTGTTTGATATGGATGTGCAGCTACAAATATATGATTCCTCAGTATTGATTACCCAGCTTCAAGTGAGGCCTATGTTGATGGATGAAATTAAAGCCTCACAAGATGCATATTCACAATTAGTGAAGTTGAAAGAAGATGTTCAAGTAGGGAAGACTTCTGAGTTTCGGATAGATAATGGGGTGCTAAAATTGGGCGATCGACTATGTGTTCCTAATGTGAATGGGATTTGGGAGAAGATTTTAGATGAATTTCATCTTGCACCTTACAATGTTCATCCTGGAACTATCAAAATGTATCGAGATATAAGAGATTTCTATTAGTGGCCTGGCATGAAAAAGCAAGTAGCTGAATATGTGTCCAAATGTTTATCCTACCAGCAAGTAAAGTTTGAACATCAGAAGCCTTCGGGTTTATTACAGGAGATTGAACTTCCGGAATGGAAATGGGAATAAGTGACTATGGATTTCATAGTGGGCTTACCTCGGACATCTAAGGGTTATGATTCTATTTGGGTGATTGTTGATAGACTCACAAAATCAGTCCATTTTCTAGAAGTGAAGTCCACCTATACAACAACACAGTATGTTCAGTTGTATGTTGATAAAATTGTGCGGTTGCATGGGGTATCAATATCAATCATTTCAGATAGAGGTGCACAATTCACATCCCAGTTCTGGCAGAAATTTCACGAAGTATTGGGGACTCAATTAAACTTCAGTACTGCATTCCATCCTTAGACAGATGGACAGTTTGAGCAGATTATTCAAACTCTAGAGGATATGCTGCGGCTTTGTGTATTAGATTTTGGTGGAAATTGGGCTAGGTACCTACCATTAGTGGGATTTGCTTATAATAACAGTTATCACTCCATTATTGGTATGACACCTTATGAAACCTTATACGGACGCAAATGTAGATCACCAGTATTCTGGGTGGTACCTGGAGATAAGTATTTGGAGGGTCCAGACTTGATTCAGGAAACTATGGAAAAGGTGCCACTAATCAGAGAACGAATGAAGACAGCTTTTAACTGGCAGAAAAGTTATGCGGATCCAAAGAGAAATGATGTACAATTTACTATTGGTGACCATGTATTTTTGAAAATTTTCCCAATGAAAGGAGTGATAAGGTTTGGAAAGAAAGGAAAATTATCACCAATATATCTAGGGTCATTCGAGATACTGGATAGAGTTGGGAATGTATTATATCGCTTAGCTCTTCTTCCGAGCTTAAGCCATGTGCATCCTCTTTTCCATGTATCTATGTTAAGGAAATACTTGTCGAATCCTTCTCATGTCCTTCCAACTCAGAGTATTGAAGTAGATGGGAATCTGTTGTGTGAAGAATTTCTAGACAAGATTATGGATCGGCAAGTGAGACGATTAAAGAATAAGGAGATTCGAATGGTGAAAGTGCAATGGAAGAATTATGGAATTGAAGATTGCACTTAGGAAAGCAAATTCGACATACGACAGAAATACCCCCATCTATTCAGTATTTAAAGTTAGTATAATTTTAAATTCGAGGACAAATTTATTTTAAGAGGGGTAGAATGTAATAACTCTAATTAAATTTTAAAATGATTAAGGATAGTTTTAAGAAACGAGTATCGGTAGTGAAATTTTATAAAATTTAGAAAGTGCATTAGTTAGAAACGATTATGGAATACCTAAAATTAGATAAATAGAGAGTGAGTTAAAAATAAAATTGAGTGAAATTGATAAAAATCTAAATGTGTAAATAGTAAATAGAAGAGCAAGAAGAAAATGACAATTTTGTAGTTTTTGAAAAAAAACAAAGGTCAAAAAAGTAATTTGACCAATAAATAATATTAATAAAAAAAAGAAAAAAAATAAATTTAGGGTGGGGTGGCCGACCATATGGTCTCTCCCCCCACCAAGTTTATTTCATTTTTTTTTTCACAAATTTATTTTCCCCAAAATTGAGTCTCCGTATATTTCAATTTCATTTCTTTAAAATTTCTTTTTTTAAATTTTTAATTGGTAATATAATTATATAAGTAAACACTTTGTGAACTAAAAAAAAAAATTCCACCATTTTCATCTCCATTCATTCCTAGGCTGAAACCTTCTAGCCATTTCTTTAAAAAGATAATTTAATTCTCCTTAATCAAATTAACAACACTTCACCTCCAATTTTAAGCCTTCAAGCTTCTTCTTCTCATCAAATTTTTGGGTTTTTATTGGAATCTAAAGGAAATTTTGAAGAGTTCCAAAGAGGTAATATCTTTAAACTAACTCCATAATTTAATTTAGTGAGCTTAATTAATGGATTAGAGACTAAATTAGTGAAAGAAAGATAAAGTTAGAAATAACTCTTAGAAATTCTGAATCTTAATAGAATATTTGAAGCTGATTTTTGGGATTTTAGAGTTAGATTTTGAAAATTCTCAAAACATAAAAACTATAGATATGTATGTTTAGTATATATGTCTTTAAGGAAGTTTTACCAAATTCTTTCTGTGTAAAGTTATATGAGATTCTGAGTGTTACTGACTCGGGTTAGAATTTGGATTATTAAATCCTACTGTGTTTTATATTTTTGAGAATCTTAAAGTAAAAAATTAGAGAAAACACAAAACATAAAAATTGTTCCTCTGTGTCATAACTAAATTTTATGAAAACATAATATAATTTAGATATCAACACGTTGAGATATAAATGAAATAGTATGGGTTGCTCAGATAGGATTTGTAAGACAAATTTTAGGATGAGTGAAAGAATTAGGAAATTCACCATAATTCGTGTAGTACCCAAAAAAATCTAAAATTTTAATATGTTAAACCCTCAGATGTCTAGTTTAATTACAAAAAATAATTAAAGAAATTGGATGAGTATAACTAGAGATCTTGACAAAAGAACCTAGGCTACCTGAAAATTAAGTTTTAAATTTTGAGAAAGATAGTTACAATTTGACTCGCATTATATGAAATTAAAGTAAATTGAGTATTAAAAACTATCAAATTGCTCTTATAGTTTCAAAAAATAAAGATAAAGAAGAAGAGCCATTGGATCATTTCTTTTACTTGTGTTGGAAAGGAGAGCTAAGTTTGGAGCTAGAGTTGTAAATGTGAATATGTATATATGTTATCTTTCTTGAATTGGAACCTAATTAAACTTGCTAATATTCATTGCCTTATGAAATCCTAAATTCCATGTTGCTATATTGCCTTGTTCAATTATGATTCTTAAACCTTATCATTGATTTATGGAAGCCAAATAACAACCTAATTGATTGAAATGCTTAATTAGTTTATTTACCCTACATTTG
>CANXYC012123789.1:0-44635 GCA_948193065.1 Aleurites moluccanus | reverse complement strand
CATTGCCTCAGAGATTTACAATAAGGAATATGCTAATGCCCGAATATGCGGAGCAGAAAAATGGAGGAAACCTTTGGCAATGTTTTTGAGACAGCCCCACTTTATAGTGTGGGATAATGGTGATCTTGTTACTCATGAAGTCATGGGTGGCTTAAAAAATGTCTATGCCATTGGAGCCGGTAAGCTTCAATCTCTTCATAATTCAAATTTGATTTTTGTAGATCTTGGTAATGATGTGATTCACTTATCAAATAATTGATGGAGAGCTTTTTACTGGACTAGAGTGAAATTTAGGTTGAAACTAAACAAGGTGACTATGATATCTGCAGTTGATTCCACACTCATAAGCTGCTTTGAGATTTTATAGGCTCCCAAGTTTTCAAGAAATACAACATGCATTATTAATAGGGGTGCATATGAGAAAATGTATATTAGCCTTTTGTTTAGGCATTAATAATAGAGGTGCATATGGTGAAAACCTGTAAAACTTATCAAGCTAAAGAGCGAATCTGTTATTTGATTTATTCATTTTTCTGCAGATGAATTTGTTAACACACACACATCTTCCAAGGCATGTAATGTTAGATCTTCTGTTGCAAGTACATGTGTTGCATCAGGGCATTAACCTGGCTGTCAATTCTTCCTAATCTATAATGTTAAGATACAGGGGCAGGGGTAAATTTGCCAATCTCGATCTGTACCATGGTTGGAGAACCATTTTCATTTTCTTTTCTGCCTAGTTTTTCCCAAAATGATTTTTTTTTTTGGCGAAAGCTGACAGAATATAATGTCTTTTGGAACTGAGACTTCCCATTTGTGTGATGTGCTTGTCTCCGGTCGAGGATGAAAGTGACAGCACTGTTCATAAAGTTTCTTGTATGTGATACTTTGGTGTTCATGTATGTTGAAGTGCCTAGGCTTTGCGAGTTTGGACCATGATAAAACTCAGACATCTGAAAAACATTTAAACCAGTATGTTAATGATTGTTGTTATGGAAATAAACTCAAGAATGGAACTGTTTTATTATTGCAATCGTGAGGTTGGCATAACATTTAGTTCCATTATTTGCATTATTTGAGGGAAATTGGTTGCTTATATGCAATGGCGGATCTTGCTTTTCATTCTTGGGGGGCGAAAATAGTTTTCTTAAAATAATAAAGAAAAGACTCTCAAAGATTCATATTTTGACTAGTAATAAAATATGTTTCATATATCAAAAATAAATATTTATAACTACCAATAAAAAAAATCAAATTTATTTATATATGTTTAAATAAAATTATAGTCATCTATAGATGTACTAATATTAAGCATTTCGGACTGCGTCTGTCATTTTTTTTTTTTTTTGTATCAAATGCATCAGTAATAAAATTAGTATTAAATCTCTAGCTATTTCATTCTAAATATATATAAGCGATTAATGAGTTAGTGAGAAAAATCATCTTCTATCTTATTGTGTAATTTTGTATTGACAGTTTTCATAGTAGAAAATACATGTTTTGTTATTAAATTTGAAAAGTTCTAATTGAATTTTTAAATATAACCTTTCTTATTTAGAGAAATTCTCAGGATAAAATTTGTTGCTTATTTGCAAGCAACAAATTTTTCAATATTAAATGTCTTGTAGTTATTTATAGGATTTAAATACATGCGAAGAACAAACAATTCCATTACATCTTCTTTAAATTAATTATTCATCTACAATTATGAGTTTATTACAATTAAAAATATATCAATTTGATAATGTTGCTCCATTGTAATAGGATCTTTGTTATTATGAGATCGACCTTAACTTGTTATATATTGAGCACTCCTATCAAGAATATCATTTCCCCCTTTTTTTCATAAAAGGATTTTGCTTTCTTCAATAAAAAGATCACATCCATCTCCCATTAATTTTTGAAGAAGTTTTTTTATAGTTATCACTAAATGATGAATTGCATTCAATTTAACTTTTAACTATGAGATTTTCTTTTATTTTGAGAGGGCGGTATAAACTTTTTTTAGAAGGAGTTTAGGGGGTGAAAAAATAGTATTAGGGTTTTTCAAAATATAATGTATATTAGGGTTTTTCAAAATGTTTGGGAGGTGACTACCGTCTCCGATTCCCAGGGATCCGCCACTAACTTATATGCAGTTATGCAGATTTTTCAAAGCCACCAATGAAATACACACTAAATACGTGCAGGATCATTTCGTCATACTTGCCGACCATACCTATTTCCTATTTATTCACTTTCACGAGAAGAAGAAGAATGGATGATTTTGGCTCCGGAGAGCTTGTAATTTACGTGTGGCTTTTTTGCCTGTGCTAGTCACTTGAGTCTTATACTTGTTAAGTTAATGCTATCTGGAAGAACAGTTAGTTTCAAAATCTTTGATCTGTGTTTTATAACTTCCAAATTCAATCATGATTCTACAGGAATGGTAGCTGCTCTTACCAAGGAGAGTGCAACCAGTAAATCAGTGTACTTCGCACATTGTACATCAGAGATGATATTTATCACGCATTTGTTGGCAGAAGAACCTGAGAAACTTGCTGGTCCCCTGTTGGCTGACACTTACGTTACCTTGTTGAAAGGACGTAATGCGTGGTATGGTCAGCACTTGGCCAAAGGAGAATTGAACCTTGATATGGGTGATAGCATTAAGGGCAAGGGGATGATTCAGGTATTTATCATAGCTACCTATAGGCACGGTGAATAAAAATGCTCTCGTCTTTTGAACTTAAAGAAGTCTGGTATGATTGTGGATATAATTCTAGTTGCCTGACCATCTACCATTACTAATGATATGGGTTTCTCTTTTCTAGTGTTTTACCTCTATCTGTCGTATCCATGATATTGAGCCCACCTTTGCTTTCAGGGTGTCTCCGCTGTGAAAGCATTCTATGAACTGCTAAGTCAGTCCAGCTTAAGTGTCCTACATCCTGAAGAAAACAAACCTGTGGCTCCAGTTGAACTTTGCCCCATACTAAAGATGCTATATAGAATACTTATAACAAGGTATCTTTGACTCCGTTGATAAAATTTATATTGTTTTATGAATATCATTCCCACATGTACCTACCCATCCACACACGCATAGGCCATGTAGTAAAGGTCAATATGTGTGAATGCTGTATGGCTACTTTTATCACCATTTGTCTGGATTCATGTTACATTAACTGCAGAATTGAAAATATGATGCTTTCCATGTACTTTGAATATTCAGGGAGTTTTCAGCACAGGCCATTCTTGAAGCATTGAGGGATGAAACGATGAATGATCCAAGAGATCGCATTGCAATTGCACAAAGTCGTGTTTTCTATAGACCATCGCTCCTGGGACAGAAACCATGATGACGTTTCTGCCTGGTGCCTACTGTTTGCTAGTATTGTAATCATTTGTCAATAGATATATATAATAAGCTAGCTAATGTAGTTCCGTAATTTTAGGTTTGCGAGCTAAATTATTAGGAGAAAAAGGTTAGATTAGGAGTTTGTTATGTGTTGTATCAATTCCTTTATTTGTTGATTTTGGCCTCATTTCAGTACAATAAACAGACTTTACAATTTATTTTCCTGGGCTCAATGGACTAGTTTTTCGTTGCTGTTAAATCAAATGTCTAACATTTTAAAGCAATGGCTTATTGTTTATTTGTAAATTTTTTTTGTATATCAGAATATGATTTTAGTTTTGGAACCTCTTAAAGAAGTTCTGTTTATCCTGTATTGTGGTGCTGCCCAATTGTTTTGGCTTCCGGCTTGAACCCATCATCTGCTGGTTCCCACTTAATTTAGCATGTTGAAAAGGTATCTCTGTATTGAATAAATAAAAAATATTTAAAGGATTTATAAGGGAATTTAGTTGGATATAATACAAGCCGATTGATTTTTTACGGGTTTATAGATTTTAATATTATATCAGAGATTTATGTTCAGGCAGATTTCATTATTAGACTGATGAAAATACTAGTATGGACCAAAACTATGTAGAGACTAAGAGCTCTTGCCGCCATGAATGAATTGGCACGATGATAGCATTTTTGTTTGTTCTGATGCCAAAGCACTCGGTGCCAAAAGTTAGACTAAAATCCTTTGCTAAAACCATATACTCGCAAGTGAGACGAATTTGAAGCAAACTGCGAATTTGAAGCAAACTGTACTGAAAGTCCAAATCTGAACATTTTTTATGGCACGTAGATTTGAAAGGCCTGCCTCGAAAATTTTAAGGTAGTATGCAACTCTAAGGAGGCAGAGTAATCACTATAAAAACCTCAATGGGTGGCTGGAGATTTTATTACTCATTCTTTACATTACTTTGGACTGTGGCCTGAGAAATTCTCCACATCATGGGGTTCACAAAGCAGTATCTATGCATTAGTTTAGGCTTGTTCATCTTAGGAGTTTGGACTTGTCAATCAATGGCTCGAACTCTCCAAGATGCATCAATTTACGAGAGACATGAGCAATGGATGGCTCGTTATGGACGCATATACAAAGATGCTAATGAGAAGGAGATGCGTTACAAGATATTCAAGGAAAATGTACACCGTATCGATTCGTTTAACAGTGAGACAGACAGATCTTACAAACTTGCTGTCAATAAATTTGCAGATCTTACAAATGAAGAGTTCAAAGCTGCTAGGAATAGGTTCAAGGGTCATATGTGCTCTCCTCAATCAGGCCCTTTTAGATATGAGAATGTTCCTGCAGTACCTGCTACCATGGATTGGAGAAAGAAAGGAGCTGTGACACCTATCAAGGATCAAGGCAAATGTGGTATGTAGTAATCTTTCTAAAAGTGATGAAAGTTTATATAAATTGAATAGTTGCTTACTCTTGTTTTAATCAAAATGTAGGTTCTTGCTGGGCATTTTCAGCAGTAGCAGCAGAAGGTATCATTGAGATAAAAACTAAAAAATTGATTTCACTATCAGAGCAAGAACTTGTTGACTGTGACACCAATAGTGAGAATCAAGGCTGTCAGGGCGGTCTCATGGATGATGCCTTTAAATTCATTGAACAACATGGTCTAGCCAGTGAGGCCACCTACCCTTATAATGCATCTGACAGCACTTGCAACACCAAGGAGGAAGCTAAACCTTCAGCCAAGATAACTGGGTACGAAGATGTGCCAGCAAACAAGCTGCTCTGTTGAATGCTGTTGCTAACCAACCAGTTTCTGTTGCTATTGATGCTAGCGGATTTGAGTTTCAATTCTATTCAAGTGGTATCTTCACAGGGTCTTGTGGAACAGAACTAGACCATGGTGTTGCTGTTGTTGGTTATGGAGTCAGCGATGGAAAGAAGTATTGGCTGGTGAGGAATTCATGGGGCACACAATGGGGTGAAGAAGGATACATAAGAATGGAGAGAGATATAGCTGCAAAGGAAGGCCTCTGTGGCATAGCAATGCAAGCTTCTTACCCTACTGTCTAATGTTCAAGATCAAAACAAGCGCTGTCTATTCTTGATCCTTGTCTATATCATGTATTATAATGTTTATGATTTGCTTTTGGTACGTTGTCTTCTTGTTGTCTATTATCTCAGCAAGAACTCGTAAAAGCCGGGTATCTGAAATGTCTGTACATCTGTTACTATATAATATATATGTGGAAACAGGAAAGTATCTTTGGCTTCTTTACTGATTCTGTGAACCTTGTAAAAGTTGCATTACAAGTTTAAAAGCTCGAGGTAAATGACTTCTTTTTGAATGGCTTCAACATGAAAAATCATGAAAGTTCACTTGCAAGTATTACTGATATGGCTTTGTTAGACGAGTTTTCAGCTCTACTAATAGACTACTGATGCAGCAGAGCTCTTTTGGCTTGTTCCATCCAAGATACAATCCCACGATTGTTTTCAGCAATTTTATGGTTACAACTTGCAAGCATTTCCTAATTGCGTGCCATATTTTTTGTTTTTCAATTGATGCCGACAGCCATCAACATTGTTATAACTTGTGATATATTTCAATCTCCTTTTAAGAATATAGCAAAACAGAGAAAATCAGCTCTGTATCAACAATTAAGGGTGAGAAAAAACCAAACCAACTGAAAATCAAACCAAACTTAATTCGATCAGTTCAATTCAGTTCAGTTATTTTTATTTTTTGTAAATTTTGGTATACTCGGTTCAATTTAATTTTTCTTAAAAAAATTTTAAAATAACCGAACTAACAAAAATATATATATTTTATATTTTTTTAATAATTATATATTTATTTTGTTAAAAAATCAAAAAAATCGAAATATATCGATTCAATTCAATTCAATTATTTTTGTAAAAATTTCAATTCGATTCGAGTCAAAATTCAATTCAGATCGAATTGCTCACCCCTATCAACAATGCGGCCTATAAATATTTGCACAACTTTATTGATGTAAACAACAATTACAATTAACAGAATCGCTGAGGCATTGCCTCATTGATAATCACACCTATTATCTAAAAGGGGAGTTTCTGAATTTGATTCCCCAAACTCTTGAAAAATAATGACGAAAAAATATTATTAACAGAAACATTTATGTTGCATTGAACCACCTTGGTGCCAGTAAAATAATTTCTATAAGCTGCATTACTGTAAGCTTTTGAAAGAAAAAAAAAAAAAAAAGAATTAAAAGGTTTAACCAGTTGGCTTAACAGTTACTCAATTAAGCACGTTTACAAGTAAACACACAATCATCCAAAAACTCGCTAAGCTGAGTGCTGTACAGCTTCGGGTCGTTTCTGAAATGATCAACATGAGGGGTGGACACAAAGTTGCAAGCCCTGACCTCATGCCCGGCTCTTCGCTGTTCCTGTATAAATGATTCCACAGACCTCGCAGGGATCACTCTATCTGCAGAGCTATAAATATATAGCTGAGGACAGCTAGGTTGACCTGATGATAGTAAGCTTAGCACATCAGAGAGCCTCCTGTAATGCAATAATGAAACACTATATAAGTTTCTATTTCTGAGGAGTGCATCCATTTTATTTATTAGGCATCCACCAATTTTATCCAGATTGTTTTTGTTGGTAAAAGCTTTTACCTGTTCACAGTAGGAAAATTCAAAACCACCTCAAAGAACTTCTCCAGAATTACTAATAGAGCTGCTTCAGTTGCTGCAGGTTTGGGTTCTACAAATGTTTTGCTGCCAACTAATAGCTTCACATTTGACCCATTTGAGTTCTCATGTCCTTTCGTAGCAACACTATTCTTTTTCAGAAACACTGCAGAGAAACCTGAAGCCCAGACCTAAACAAATGAAATCATTAGGGCTCGTAAGTCTCTAAAAGGGAAAAGAAAGGTAATTACAGCAAACATCCTCAACAACATGATAAATTGCAGACACTGGCAAAGAAAGGTATCAGAGAACTTGAAGTGTGCACATTCAGCAGGCCACAGTCTAATGTTATCATTTGTTGAAATGGTCATATAGTTCCACAATTTACAGCAAAATTGTAAAAAATGTTGTGAACTACTTATAATTGGTAAGGGAGTTTAGAAAAAACTTCGAGCCAAGGCAAAAAAATTAAATCAAGACTCAAATGAACATAATCCAGTATTCTCGACCAAATAAATGCTTTATGAACTTGTATCGAACTCAAATGGCTTATGAAAAAGAAGAAGATGGCACAAAATCCATGCACCCAGTGTCCCCCCCTGCCAACTGTTACCCCCAAAACCCCCAACCAAAAACAAAGAAGGAGAGTGTCTGAAAACGACAGATGATCAATTATAAGGTCAAATGTTTGAAGATTGTAGGAAAAAGATCATTTATATGAAAATTAATTTAAGGCAATCTGAATGCATGTCATATGGAAGAACAGTAGCTTATGGATATATTTTACAAGTTTTATGCATCTAACAAATAAATTCATGGTTTTCAAATCCTTTGCATCCTCATTAGCCATATGCCAAAACTAGCATTGCATATCATAACGACAGTGAAAAGTCCTTAAGAAATGATAACAAGCCATTCGGAAATGAATGCCTACCGTGTGCCAATTAAATAGTATATCTTGGTAATCAACAAACCAACACAAGGACATAAGCACAAGTAACAATTACCTGGGGATCAGGAGCTGCAACAGGTGCAGAATCCACAATGCAACCTCTAATTGTTCCCATTAAAGAAGGATCCTGCTTCTGAAACTTCTCCAGTATAACTCCATATCTGCAACAAGACACGTCCCTTGAATAAGTTATGTCAAAAGGTTTCAAAAGAACGAACATATAATGCAGGGATATGTCTAGAGAGAGCTTACGTTAACCATCCCGTATTGCTAAAAGTATGAAAAACCAAGTTCTTTCCCTGCTCCTCTTCCAACCAATCAGCCAGATGGTTCACAAGCAAGTCTATATCCTGTTCAGCTTTCCCACCAACTTTGTAACTAAGAATCTCAGCCATCGGAAAAGTAAAAGTAATGACATGAAATCCCCTTGAAGTATACCACTCCGCATATTTCTTAAGATGCTTCTGCTTGGATCCTAACCATCCTAACAAAACCACGACTGTCCTAGACTTTGCTGATGAGCAACCAGAAGACCCAGAAACATCAATAGCATCTGGCGCTGGTAAGTGCCATCTGTACAACACGTCAGGAAGTGAGGTAGGGATTGTTTTCGTAAATGCAGTTGGCTTAGGCCCTTTTGCTAATTCTGCAGACTGATATGAATTAAGAAGAAAAGGAGAACCTAATGTATTGGGGGAAATTTTCTGAAATGAATAAGGAAATGGGAAGTTAGTGGTAGGTACAGGTACGTGAATTCTAGTGACAAAGGACAAGTTGGTTAGCATAGAAACTGAGATATGAGAAACCCATAATGAGCTCGGTTCTTGCAATGAATTAGATAATGAAGAATCTGATTGTTTTGAGGTGGAACATGTACTTAATGATTTAAAAGATGAGACTTTATCAGAAAAGTCAGTAGAAACAGAAGCTACTGCAACAGCTGCAGCTGCGATAATTGGTCGCTGAAGGATTCCAGACAAGGAACCCATGGAAGAGACCACGAAGAAAAAAATATCTCATAAAAAATGAGAAGAGCCAATCCTATTTACAATAGATAGCCAACCAGAGAAATAAATTGAAAGCGGCCACAACCCAGACAGCCAAAATTGGAGAAAATTAATTAAAGATGGAAAATTTATATATAAGATATTGGCAACAATATAAATAGATAAAATCAGATCCAATTGAGAAGAGGAAAACACGGGGTATATTCGAAAGTTGTAACGTGGGGATACTTTCCTATCTTGAGAAAATGGGGCTGTCAAGCGTCCTTGTTTGACAGCCCGATTAACACCATACACGCTACACCGTCACCAAACAGGAAGGGAAGCTTCTTTGTTGGTTTATTTGTTTCTGGGCTAAGTCAAGACTCAAAAGCCTCCTTTCACGCCAAAGGCTTCCCTGGAAAAAAAAAAATTAAGCATGTTCATTAATCTTGATTGAATCACGGTGATGGTGATTGATAGCTAATTAAAATAATATAAAAATAATTAAATGGGTTGTTATTCCCGACGTTCTTGGAGCTAAAAAAAAAAAAATCATATCAGACATGCGACTAATGAAATGACAGTTTTAATCCGAAAGCAAAATGATTTACACCGAATCTACCACGGTGGTGTGGTGGGGGGTAAAATTGGAAAAGCAAATAAACAAAGTATCAAACACGACACAGAGAACTGGAGCCGTTAAAATATCGATTAAATTAGTTTTGATACGTGGGAGCGACATTTCCATTGTCAGTTCTGAATTACAGATAGAAAAATTCCAAATTTTATATTTAAAAGAAAAAAATGAAAACAGTAGGGAAAAAGGGACGGAGAAAGAATGAGAAGGAAAAGGAAGAGAGAACTAACCTGAAAGAGAAAGCCCAGGAGGAGAAGAGACTTTTGTGGGCGAATGCAAATTGTTATTTCCCGACTTTTAAAGGAGAGAGATGTGATTGTTTGGTGGTGAAATGCTGCGAATATCGCGCAATTGGCAATGCCAAACTCCCAACATTAAAATATTTTTTTAATTAAAAAATTGTAATTTTGTGGACAAATTATTAATTAGTCCCTCATATTTTGAATTTGAGTCTTAAAAATATAAAAAAAATTATTAGAAGAGTTACTCTGTAAAATGATCTTATCAAAATGCAATTCAAATTAATACCTAAAAAAAAATATTGTGATGTCAAAGAAAACCCATAAATTTTTCAATTTTACCAACAAACGTGGATTTAAGTCACTTAATTAAACATTTTAAATTCATATTAAAAGCATTATTCCATAAAAAATCTGATCAAACAGTTAATCAAAATAAACTAAATATTGGATGGGAGTATCGATAAAAAAAATTCTCAATTTTACGTACGTGTTAATAAATCGCATCAGTCTGTTGTGTTTATATACACGTATCAATAAGAGTGCTCATCATTCACGCATAAAGGAGTACACGGTACAACCTTACCCTTTCTTTCTGTTTATCTCGTAATAAAAACATATACAGGGATAAAAGTAGATGTTACTTATTCTAAAAAAACTATCTTCAGTCTCTCATTAACAGCAAGACACACTGAAGAATGAAGATAATACACTAATACTTCCTTGGCCAGTTGTAGATTGATCGTTCCACTATGGCAGTAACACGACAATTCTAACATCTTCAAAACATTATCATCAACCCAACCCTATATGTTTTCACATTTACAAACAGCTCTCTCAGATTACCTTCAAATTCCCCCTTCCAGAACTTTATGTCAAACCTTAGGCTTCCTCGAGATTCTAACAAAGGATCTTTTAGTCCCTGGACCAGTAAAAATAAATTAAGAACAAAAATAAAAATAAAAAGATAGATCAGCTTCACTCTATAAACGTTCAGTGCCCATCAGCTTCACTCGATAAAAGTTCAGTGCCCATCTACAAAGACTAACATAAGCTATAAAATTCGTAATTTACATCAATAATGCATCGCCAAGAAGGTATGTGAACATGTGCATTATGTGGAGACTAGGAAACTAAACAGAGCAACAGTTACAGAGGGCCTGGCCTAGAGCATAGGGCAGTCAGAATTTCGAGGGTACCATATCTACAATTATTGCAAAGTTCATTACTAGATAGTAACTGATACACAAATTAGACTATCCACTGCACCAAATATTTAGTTTTTATGTTTAGTGTTTAAAGATATGAATCAATCAATATTCTTATATTCTATGTTCTAGATCACTGGTTCTTTTTACCCCTTGAAAGAAGCAAGACTGTAGGGTGAGTTTTGATCCCAGCATCATCAATTACTCATCAGGTGCTTCCGTGGATGCTCTAGAGCAAAACTAGATATAAAGTTAGTAAAAAACATAGTTTGCATCTACTTAACTTGGACAAGTGCTAAATCCACCAGCTATGAAAATTTACAGTAAATTGCTTGTGCCAGGTAAAAGAGAACCACAAACCACAACGGTGTCCAGTGAGGTAACAACTAACAAATACCTTTAAGCAAAAATCAATATTTACATGCAAATAATAATAAAGAATATATATAGTATTAACCTCATTATGGTTGCTTGTAAAAGTCACCGCATTAATCCATAACTTTTGCCACATACAAACAATTTTCATTATACCTCCCACTCGCCAAATATGTATTGCAGAAAACGATTCTTGAGCCATCAAAGCTCAGTCATGCATCAAAATGCATTGATGACAATTTCTGGCCAACCATACGAGGTTTTGCTTCTGGTTCCAGCTTTTTCACTTTCCTAAAAAAGAATTATTTTTTTCATTGTGAACGCACTTGGTAAAATTCTTGGTAGTAAATAGCAATCTCGCAGTCAAAAGATTTCAGTGTTAAATCTTCAAGGGCACTATGAACAATCTGCTGCATTCTATTACTCGAATATAGCAGAAGAAGAATAGTGATTTCAATTAGCTTTTTTTATCCGTCTTCATAACTCAAATTTTTACTCCACACATTTCAAACAGACCCGAGGCAAGTGCACATAGATCCTATGCTTTTTCCTTTCTCCCGTTGGCTTTTCTCATTTCAGGGTATGGGCAGGGTATATATTTTACCCCTGAAATGGATTTGAGCTGCGTGTATGGATATGTATAATCGTCAGTGAGAATTTCAGAAAGAATATTATTTGAAAGGAAACAATTTTCTATAAAGTAACTATGCATTTTTTCCTATAGGGTGAACAAAAAATTTCGGTTCCAAACAAAGTGTAAAAGTTTTAAAATTTGCATCTCAAGACAACTTTAGCTGCAAGAGAAAACATTAGAAGAGGGCTTTCATGATGTCTAGCAACTTTCTTTTCAATCATGCCAGCCCCTACCAAGTACTTGATGAAAGTTCTCCAAGGCTTGTAATCATGCTTAGAATTGATATGGTACTGGACAACATTATCAGTGACTGAGAGATTGTTGAACAATTAAAAAAAAAAACTCAAGCATTAATGAATAAGAGCCTATATGTGAACCCGCAATAGTAGGCACTTGCACTTTCTTTGAACCACATCAATGAACAGAATTCATTATGTATTGGTGTTAATATACAATGTACTCCAAATGATAATAAACTACAAAGCCACCCTGATTATGATGGTCATACAGATTATTCGATTTAAGATTGATGAAACTTCTCATCTATGAATTGCTTTAATTTACTAAGCAAAATTGAGAAAAAAAAAATTAAGCACAATGAATTTCTCAATCACCAAATTCAACGCCCAAGAGTTGGAAGTCCTGAGAACTGTTGTAATTACTAAGACCTACCTCATCCATTTCTAAATGGATATATGCGGAATCAATGAATACACTACATGTTACTGGTTTCTCATTACCAAACAAAAGAAAACAATTCTCATAGAAACCATCCTTTGGCGGTAGATTCAATAAAAAAGACTTTAGAGTTGAGATTTTCCATCTACTACTAGTGCGAGTAAATCCTTTTTGGTCTTTTAGCATCAACACGAGACGATGTCTACGACCTAGAAGCTCTGACACATATTTCATATCACCAACAGCTAAAGCATGACGAACACGGGTAGATGAGACTTGCCCTCTGTCCTTTAGATCACTCAAATCCATTTTTCTTGAATCTTTATTCTTGTCCATGACAGAACTTATAATGTAAGCCCCCATACCATACTCCTCGCACAGCCTCACCAACTCTGATGCATCACCAGCAGCTTTATATCCAAATCGGTAGTTTTCCCCTGACACAATTACCCATATGACTTGTATTCAGTAAAAATTATGTAGTCAATTATATATATATATATATATATATATATATATATATATATATATATATATTTTAAAAAAAAGGAAAATTCAATTGGCATTGCTAGCTTACCTGCCACCACTCCACATACTCTGAGCTCCTTAGATAACTTTTCAACAAATTGCCGTGGATTGAGATGTCTAACACTTGAAAATTCAATATGGAACTCTCTTGGAGTTACATTACCACAAACTGAAGCCCAAGAGTCCAGAACCCTATTTCGATCACATTTGGCAACTATTGGAGCCCTGTTCAGACAAGATCAATTGTCATATAAAATTTTTATTTTAGTTGTATATCATTGACAGTTTCATGTGCTAGTGTCCAACAAAGGCAACTAGTGTTAACACAGCTTATATTAAGTGCTATAATGCCATGGAAGTAGCAAAAGAAATGGTGAACCAAACAGCAACCAAATTTACTCCACAATGTACTAAAACAAGAGATAAGCATCCTATATTCTAGGGGAAAACCAATACAAAATAAAAGGATTGAGAAAAAAAAAATCTCCCTATATAAGAAGGGGCAAGTGCACAAAAGCAATAATAATAATAAAAAAAAAAAAAAATTAATATTCACACCTAGGCTCCCATCCAAGTACTTCAGCTATTCCTACAAAAGACAAAAGATACGGAGTTCCAACTTTTGATGCTTGAATTGCAAGTTCTCGATGACCAATGTGAAGAGCATCAAACTTTCCAAGTGCTACTATTCCTCCTACAAGAATCATGACCAATCAATCAATATCGAGAAGTCTAGGAGGCCTGAAAAGATACAGAGAAAGATAAATTCAACACTAAATTTCGAACAGAGAATCTCTTAAATCCAACTCCAGATAAGCAAAGCTGTCAAGTTAAAAAGGATACTGCAACAAGAACAATTGGCAGTAGTTTGTAAGCCAAAACGAAATTACAGGAAAAAAGGAGGGAGAAATAGGTTGAATTTTTATTGTGAGTTAAAAGCAATGAATGCATTCTAAGATGTTTAAACTCCCAGAAAAAAGGATTGCAGTTTACATAATTAACAAGACAACATAATAGTTCAAAATAGTACTCTCTCCGTCCCACAATAACCGGACTAATTGCAAAAATGAAGCATATATTCTAGTTGTTAAAGAAAATGTATACCATCCGAATACAGAAAGAAAAGCAAAAGTTCATAGCCACCATGGCGATATAATATTATGTTAACGGCAATACGCGTAAGCAAGTTTAACAAAGAAATAAGCAGTAAAGATGAAAAAGAAATCAGATAAGGTGGTGAAGACAGAATGAAATAGATAATTAAAGTAAAAAAAGAAACCTGCGACGGGGGACAATCCTTGAGATGGAAGTTGATTATCATCTTCTTCTTGGCTTTGCACAAAGAAAAGTCATCAGCTACTTGACCAAACATAGGAGGTATTAAACACAGAATGACGTACAGACACATATTGGAGCCGGGCAATTATTTATTTGAATAAAACAAAAACCTAAACACTAAATCTTATTTATTTTTTCAAAAAGAAAACAGAGCATAAGAGAACCTGAAACAATCAGGCATAATGGGAATTTCTCCAGGGGATTTGGATTGGAGGCTTGAAGAAGACACCATTCTCTGCCGCAATCGATTAGGAAAATGGCAATTATTACCAATTATAGCAACAGAGGAAGGTCTCAACATGAAAGAAGAGAGCTGAATGATTCTGGTGCTGCAAAACCCTAACCCCAAACCGAGGCCTTGATGGTTATGACGATGATGGTGGAGGTGGAGGTGGAGGTGGTTACACTCTCGTAAGCGTTGAGAAATACGAGAGCCACCACCCAACATCATCAGCTTTCCGTTTCAGTTATTTAGGAAAACAAAAATCTACTCAACTCAGATCCTTTCTTCTTCTTCTCCTTCTTCAGTCAATTATCTGAATATCAAATTTTGGTTTTATTACCCTATTTTATCGTCGAATTGGGTAGAAAAATGATAACCATATTACCCTAATGGATTATATCCCCCCTAACGCTTCGCATCTCGTTTAACCTAATAATTTTTTAATTATATTTTTTTTAAAAAAAATTATATTAAACATAACATTGAAAAATGTCTTAAATTTAATAACTTTAAACATCTCTTAATTTTATAACAGAGATTTTTATTTTCCTGGTTTGGAATATAAAATAATATATAAGTAAATGAGTTTATTAAATTATTAAAATATTTTAAAATAATCAAGGCATTAGAGCATCTTAGCATTTGGAGCCTTTACGATCCTTCAAGTTCAAACTGTCCTTAAAATTATGTTTATTTGAAAAGAAGAGAAAAGAAAAAAAAATTAAGAAATTTTTTCTATTTTGATTATCTAATAATAAAAAGAAAAAAAATATAAGAGAAAATGTTATTTTTTCATTAAAATTTTAAGAGAAAAAATTCTCGTTATTTTAGAGAAAAATGAAAAAAAAAATTTAAGTTTTAAAATATTTTTAACACAAGTTACCAAAGTTTTTTTTTTTTTTTCTCATTACTTCTTTTTCACTTAAATTAGAAAGATAAATGTCTTATAAATAAATTTAAATTTTTTTTATGCAAATAAAAGATTCAAATAATAAAAAATAAATTAATTTTTTTTATTTTCTCTTTTTTTTTAATTTCTTTTTATTTTCTCTACCAAATAAAATATAAGGCCTTTTTAAAAGGTGAAATGAAAAAAAGAAAGAAAAAAAAAATAGAGTAGAATAAGAGTTATCTCATATTAAGAAGTTCAATTAATTTAGTCAAAAATTATATTAAAGAGTCAGTTATTATGGTAAACCTTTATTTTATTTTCTTTCAATATTGAGATAATAAGAGATTTTTTTATTTATTATTAAAAATAAATTTTAAATAATATTATTTTATTTTTAATAATTAATATATTTTATTATTTCTTAAACTTTTAAATAAGAAATATTTATTAAATTTTTTTCCTTTTCTATTTCATGAATTGAAAATTATTTTTTTCTTTCTCATACAAAATAACTCCCAAATAAAGTTTAAAAGATAAAAGAGTTTAAAACTATATTTATTATGAGCTACTAAACATAGTGTCTTCTAGTAGTAATCTAAATCTTATGTCACATTTTGTTTTTCATCTCCACTTAAAATACATCTTTAAGAGTTATATTATTTATAAAAAATTATTTATCATTAAAATATTATAAAAAAAGTGATATGATAATTAAAAATATATATATAAAAAAAAAAGATAAGACTTAAATTGAAACAGATAATCGAGATTACTTTAGTAAATACCTAATGAATTTTTTCAACTTTGAGACCAATGAAAAGTCATATTTTTTATCCTTCATCAATTGCTAATCATTTGGTATGTATATATTTTTCCTTGAAATTATTGGAAAGGGAAATCATACATTAAGGTACTAAACCAAATCAAATCTAATATTCAGTGTTTGGATCAATTGGTTGAACAAAAAAATTGAGAATTAGTTAGTCAATTGATTTAATTTATCTAAATTATCCGCCTCTTAAAAATCTAATTAAATTCTAATAATCCAACCAGATAATCAACAATTCAGTCGATTCGAATCGAATTTTCCAGATAAAACGAGTGAAGTTCTTTTTTTTTTTAATTTATTGATCAAAACGAAATCATTTTGATCTATTTAAAATAACATCATTTTAATTTTAATTTTTTTTATTATATTATAGTCAAAATGGCATAGTTTTGAATTTTTCAAAATGATGTCATTTTGATTTTGCAAGAATATTTTGGCAAAATGACTGAAATTCAATTTTTTTTTCAATTATTACTATTATTATTATTATTATTATATAAATAGAATATATTATAATAATAAATTAATAATAATATAAATTATTATCTAAAAATTAAATAAAAATAAAATATCAAGTATATTATAGTAATTCAAAATTTAAGACTCATCAAATTAATATTAAATTAACTTAAATAATTATAAATTTATATAAATTAAATAAATTAAAATGCTAAAATAATATAAATTTTAAAAATAAAAGTAAATAGAATAATGATAAAAAATTTAAATTGAGCAAAAATTATATATATATAATTTTATTTTATTTAATTATTTACTTTTTTATTTATAAAAATTAAATTAAATTTAAAAAATAAAATAAAAAATTAATATTAAATTAATTAATAATAACAAATTAATTTATATTTTTTTTATTATATAATATTAATTTAATTACTTTCTATTTAATTCTTATTCAATTTATTGTACTCAATTAAACCTTTAATTCACTTATTCTCTATTCTCATTTATTTTTTGATCGGTCCGAATATGAGCACAATCCTAATATCCATATTGTATTCCCTAATGAATTTTTGAGATAGTTGTTGAAAGTCCAAAAGCACCCCTCAGCAATAGCGGCGCCACTCCAACAAATAGGTTCATTTATGTACTTTCACAACTCAACTGCATTTCGACTCCCTCACCCTGCAACAGCAACTCAGATGAAAGGGTTCTTTCTTACCATATCAAGTATCAACCTAAATCTCAATCTCATTCCATCCTCAAGTTTACTTTTTAAATTTTTTTTCTTAATTCATGGCTTCTTCAATTTGTATAAACGAAGCCCTGACAGACGATGAGCTGCGTTCCATTCTCTCCAAGCTAGAAAGCGACAAGGATAAGGAGATTTTCGGGTTTGTCTGCAAGAGATGGCTCCGCTTACAGAGCACGGAAAGGAAGAAACTAGCTGCTCGTGCTGGACCCCACATGCTTCAGAAGATGGCTGCCAGGTTCTCTTGCTTGATTGAATTGGACCTCTCTCAGTCCATTTCCAGGTCATTTTATCCTGGGGTTACTGATTTTGATCTCGCTGTCATTTCTGATGGCTTTAAATGCCTCAGGGTCCTCAATTTGCAGAATTGTAAAGGTTAAGTAATCTTCTTTTTGTTCAAAATTTAGAAATGACTGATGGGTTTTTGTGGAATCCATGGGATGGGAGCTCATTTTGTTGAGGGAAGTTGTCACATTTGATGGAAATAGGTGTTAATTATGTCTCATTTCGGGGAAACTTTATTTTATCATTTAGCATTGTTCTGCTTTTCATGTTATTATAAATTATTTTGCAATTGGAGGAGACTGAATTTCAAGAATTGGAAACCTGAATTGGATTTTATTTCTGTTTACCTTTTTTAGCTGCAGACTTTTGTGCATAGAACTATCTCAAAATATTATCTGTTGTTTATTCTTGGTCTTTGTGGTTCGACATCCTATTGTATCAAAATTTTAGCATCTTGCCTTAATTCTCGTATAATTTTCCTCTTGAACATTCCCAATCTGCATATTTCCTCACTTGTTGTTCTGTTGTTGTTTCATAGGTGTTACTGATAGTGGAATGCGGTCAATTGGATGTGGTCTTTCTTCACTACAGTCCTTGGATGTATCCTACTGCAGAAAGCTAACAGACAAGGGATTGTCATCTGTTGCTGAGGGTTGTAGAGATCTGCAGAGCCTACATCTTACTGGCTGCAGATTCATTACCGATGGCTTGCTAAAAGCTCTTTCTAAGAACTGTCCTAATCTACAAGAGTTGGGCCTGCAAGGATGCACCAATATAAATGACAACGGGCTCACAGATCTTGTTAGTGGTTGTCAGCGGATCCAATTCTTAGACATTAATAAATGCAGCAATGTTGGGGATGTTGGAATTTCCAATCTTTCAAAGGCATGCTCATCTTGTCTCAAGACACTGAAGATGTCGGATTGCTACAAAGTTGGTGATGAATCTATATCATCCTTAGCTAAATTTTGCAATAATCTTGAAACTCTTATTATTGGTGGATGTCGAGACATCTCTGATAAGTCTATAAAATTATTGGCCTCAGCCTGTAAAAATAGTTTGAAGAATTTGCGAATGGACTTTTGTTTTAGTATATCTGACTCTTCATTGAACTGTATTATCACTGAGTGCAGAAATCTAGAGGCTCTTGACATTGGATGCTGTGAGGAGATTACAGATGCTGTGTTTCAAGGTTTAGGAACTATGAAAAGTGAATTGAGGCTGAGGGTTTTGAAGGTAAGTAACTGTCCAAAGATAACAGTGACTGGGATAAGCATGCTTTTGGAGAAGTGCAACACTTTAGAATACCTTGATGTGAGGTCCTGCCCACATGTTACAAAATCAGGTTGTGATGAGGCTGGTTTGCAGTTTCCTGAAGGTTGTAAAGTAAATTATACAGGAAGCTTAAATGAGCCAGATTTTCTAGTTTGAGACCTTGGGTTTTAACAGGTTGAAAATCTGGAGAAGTTCATTGTTTGGAAAATTCTAAGCAATCCCTTCCAGTCCACACTGTGTTTGGTATCAGAATGAACAAGAGCTTTGCTAGCGAGTCTTCTCCTGTTCTTTTGCGAACTATACATTTGACTTGGATTGAGTAATGTTTGGCATCTTTTATCTATTCATCACCTTGGAAATTTATGTATATTTTGCATGTACATTGTTTATTATGTAGTTTTGCTTTGCTTATATTTATTTTTGGTTTTTTTCTGGGCCCTAGCAGTGAAATGTTGTTGTATCATTATCTTGATATAATAAGATCTTCTTCATGATCTCTGAGCTCTCTTTTTCCTTATTCTTCATGTAGAAGATTTTTTTGCTTTTCAATGAATGCAATTATGAGGTTGTGTTGTAGGTGGGAGTTTCTGGAACACCTTTTTCTTCTGGTGTATTTATTTATTCAGATAAATTTAAAAGAATTGTCAACTTTAGAATTCATTGACTACTATATAGATGGTAATTTAAACGATTGCTGTGCTAAGAGAATCTTGTGATGGCGGCCAACCAAGCAACAATTGAGAGAATGAAAATATGAACTGTATTCGAGGTGTTGCCACTTCAGAAAGATCCCATATGATGTATTTTCCCAGGTTATGTTTCTGCTTCCAGCTTTGGACCTCATATTAGGTATTTTTGTCGTTTGGGATTCATAATTTGGAGGCATGATAGAACGTGTGGGCCCTGATGTTGGAGTTTGTTAGATATAGAATGCTTAGTAGTGTTTATGCCTTCCATGTGAAGGAATGGACAGGGAGCCATGGTCTGCTACTGATGGTACACACGACAAATAGAAAGTGAACCCTTTTGTCAAAAAAGGCTCATCTGGTAGTTGCTGAAATTCCTAAAGATTCTTTTCAACGTCAGCCACTAACTTTAGCTTCATAGTTGGTGCTTTCAGAGCAAAACTTTCAGTGACCAAATTAACTATGCTGCAATTCCATCCAGAAGAAATTATCATCAAGCTCTTCAGGTAGGTATGCTGCGAGGTAACAATATTGTGGTCCTTAATGTTAGAGAATGAGGTAGTTGCCTCAATTTGGGTTGTTGATATAATAGTTAATGCAACTTGAGAACCCAATATCCCAGTTGCTCCACCAGTCCTCCATTAGGCTGCAATCACACGCTTGCTCTCTGGTTTATTCTGTGCTTGTCAAGCAGCTTAGGAGTTGCAATCAGTCTTTTAACTACTGGGTCCTCACATGTTACCTAACCCAAGCTTCATGTAAACAAATTAACTGTCAGAAGGTGCTGGTAGAATTTGATCCATACTCTTAATCAAGTATAGGATTGATTTAATCTACTTTTAATTAGATTGTTTCGTGAAGCTTCTAGAATGCAAAAGCTATACCCTCTGAAGAATTCCAACCAGGCCTGGGAAGAATTAGGGAATCAATAAATAAACTGATTCTTGAAATAAGTTCAATAATGAAAATGGAAGTTGAAAATTCATGAAGCACTCTCATTAGTAAATTTTTGTACAATTTTGCTGTCAACTAATCTCGTTGACATATCATCGTGCATTTTAGTTACATTTGATGAGATGAAGAGAAGCTTAGATTTCTGTTTAAATCACAAGGAGTGACTTGCATTCATCCAGGCTTGAGATATTGCTTTTTGAAGATGCTTGAAAGCTTTCTGATGATTTAAGAAACCCATAAACCAGAAATCAAAATCATCAACAGTCACTATTTCTATGTACTTTTGTGATGGCTTCTTCACATTTTCACTTTGATTCACTGTCTTCATCTTTCTTAGTGGGATCAAAACCTTGTAATGAATTCTTGCCATTTTCCCATCTGGAGAAGACAATTTAATTGATCTTTCACTGCAGAAGGCAATCTTGTCAGTTGAGATAAAGAGAAGTCCCGCAATAGGACCAGCTGTGGTTGACAAATAACATTGGCAAGCCTTCAACAATCTTTCTCCTTCTCTAACAGTAAATAACTGCCTAAAAACTTTCTTTATTCCTCCTACTTGGAGAATTCTAGCTCCCAAGCTCAACTTCCCTTTCAGAGTTTCAGTGATCTTGGTCCCCAGTCTCACTGCAATTATACAAAATTTCAACGAATTTTTAGCTCTCATCCATTGTTCATTGAGGTTTAAATAAAATTTGATAATCCTTAATCACTAGGGAATTATTATAATGAACTTACCATGTTCTCTAATACTATGTGCAAACTTGTCAGCTTTTTTCCCTAGCTTATTCATCCTTTTAAGCACTGAATCTAATTTATCTGCAATATTAGAACTTGCTGATTAGTAAAATTCGATCATTTGTTTGGAAGGGGGAGATAGACAGAATGATGGAGGAAATAAGATAGATACCTTGCTTGACTGTAAGAGATTTATTAGCAGGAGTTGGAACATAGCTTGGAGTAGCATTTTCAAGTAAGAGTCTTGGCATTCTCTGAACTGGGTTCGCTGCTGAGGTGATTGGAATTCCAATAACTTGTTCCTGAGTAGAATTCTTCATATTTTATTCTGCTTCAAAGTAAGAGTCTGTTCTTTGCTGTGGAAGATGTAGAGAGAGTTAGGATGCTTAGGTTGATCAAACCTTGTGTTATGCAAGTATATATAAAAGGATCGTATGCGTCTGGTGAACTCTCAACTTTTTATTGCATGAGTCATATCCATGGCTCATCCACGATGTTAAAGGCATACAATTGACTCAACATGATGACATGTTTGATTGCTTTTAAGAAAAGATATTGTAGGCCCAATTCTTCTTTTCATTTCTTTATATCCGACTAATTAAAAATATCCCTCACCACAAATTTCCTAATAATATAGAATTAATTATATTATATATGACCCAATTTTCTGATTTGTACCTTTTACTCCTATAGAAATTAAATAATGAGGTCATTCAGTTAAAGAGTGTTGGCTAGTTGATTTCTATAAACAATGATAAAATTCTACATTAATTAGAGTAAAGCAAAGAGGTTCTTGAAAAAATTGTTTTAATTAGTGACAGAAAATCTATGGAAAATCTCATATTGATCCAAATGGGACCAAAGAAAAAAGAAAATAAGCTGATTAGTTGAGACAGTTGTTCTAGCCATACAGATATTATCCTAACAAACACCATATTAGGTTTCTTTTGATGTTTTATCCTAAATGCTGACTCTGCAAGGGTGTGTGATTAAAGCCTTTTGAGCTGGCATTTTAGCTTTCTGATGCCACCATTCTTCTTTGATGGCTATAAAAAAATAAATAAAAAGTCATTTGCAAGACCATTATTTGGATCAATCAAATTGGAGTTAACCGAAAAATGGTTGGCTACTTTTTTATTAGATTGTGAAAGTCCATTTACAATAGGATTTGGGATAAGAAAAAGTTCTTACAAATTAAGGAAGAAGCACATCACATGGAGTCAATTTCTGCTTAATTGGACAATGTCCCTATTGCTTGAACGGAATGAAATCTTTTTATCTTAATGGTTCTGAAGAGGTGGAGATGACTAGGCATTCTGTCACCCCATTTCTTATGTTTGCTCAAGTCAGCACTAAACCATGTTTCTGAACTTCTAATTTCTATTAAAAAAGAATACCAAACAATACTTTTGAATAAAATCTTCATTGCTTACTTGTTTGAGGAAAGGCATGTCACTGCCATATCAGATCTACATCACCCTCATTTCTCATAATGCTTTAGGAGAAGTCAATATATATAGATGAAAACTAAACAAAATTAGTATTGAATTTTAGAGAGGCATGAAAAAGGAATTAAAGTTTTAATACGAGGTAATTGAAAAGCTAGTAAGTAATATTAGATTTGTCTGTAAAACTATGAGGTTGGTTAACCAAAAAAAATACTGTAATCAATGATTGTAATGAGCTCAACTATTGGATGAGCTACCGAACTTGTAGCTCTAGATTTTATTGGTATGTATCTTATTTATATGTTAGCTGGTGGTAATTACCTAATAGCTGATTATTACAGGTGTTGGTGGTTGATATCTAATAGCTGATTATTACAGGTATTTATTAGCTGTTAGTTGTTACTATATTCAATAAACATTAAGAATAAATATCAATATTTATTTTTTTATTTAAATTTTATTTTTAGAGAATAATTTAGTTTTTTTAATTAAAAAAAATAAGTTTTTAAAAAAAAATTAATTTGAAATTTTTGTAAATAGCAGCTATTTGACTATATAATACTTATTTAATAGCAAACAGCTGTTAGTAACCAAACTTTATGATATAACAGCTGCTCAAAAAATTTTACCAAACACCCATTAACAATTTTCTTAGGATAGAACTTCGCGAACAATCACTTTTCTATTATTTTGGCATCACTAATCATGTGGATAGTATATTGCCCTTGAATACTAATCTTGTGAATTCAATCCAACTCTTGGATGACTATATTATATTATGCATTGCCTTTCGGGATTCCTGCTACTGTTAAACATACCACTCTGAAAGTGCTCTTGGATTAATAGTTAGTTACAATTTCTGCAATCACTTGTCTAACTTTGCATTTTCATTTTGTTTGCTACATGAACCTTCTGCCGATATTGCCTGTGTTCTCGTACGTAGTACCAGAGAAAGGAAAGCATACATTGTGAAGTAAAGGGGGGGAACATAACTGTAAAATGATTATGAGCTAGTGATTAGTGATTGATGGCAAAAATAATTTACACTGTTTTAAGTCATCAGTAAGCGACTTATAAATTAATCATATTTTGGGAGATTGCCTGCTGAAGGCATTTGCAGGTTTTCTCATAATTCAAGAAACCCATAAACCAGAAATCAAAATCATCCACAGTGACTATTTCCATGTGCTTTTGGGGTGGGTTCTTCATGTTCTCACTCTTGTTTATTGTTTTAGTCTTTATAAAAGGATCAAAACCTAAACAAAATAAATGGTACGAAAATGTTTAGTACTCAGAGTAATGTTGTGTGCAGAGAGAGATTGTTTTCATTTATTTATTCTTTTGATTGGAAATGTAACTGATTTTCCATTTGGAGAAGAGTAAGTCATTGATCTCTCGCTGAAGAAGGCAACCATGTAAGTGGAGATAAACATGAGACCTGCAATGGGACCTAAGCCTTGTGCTATGCCCGATCAAGTGCTTCAACTATGTGAAAGCATTTAAAGGAAGCTAAGGTAAAGTTACCTTTTCATGGCACGAGTCATCTAAGGTTCGTAGACAAGAACACTGGCGGAGACAAACACTCATGGTTGACAGTTAAAGGAGAAATGAGAATAAGGCATGTTTAGGTTGCTTTAGAAAAGTTGCCATACAAAGATTGAAGCCTCTCTTGATTTCAAATTCTCGAGTATATTAGGAATTAGGAACAGATGCTTAGTCACAGTTGGCTTTAGTAGGCCATTAGTTTCCAAGTGCATAACAAGCACTTAGGGAGTTTTGCATTAATTGATGCTTTTGAGTTGGCATGTTAGCTTTCTGATGTTAAATGAATCTCATCTCTTTATATTGCAATAAAAGAGAAATGGAATCAATTGGTCAAAGAAAAAAAATATATTAGTAGAAAGACATGACCAACTGCTAATGTGATCATCGATCTGGGGTCATGTACAATCTTTTTGGCATTATGGTTGTTTTGAGCTCATTGGTTCCTTTATGATGATGATGTGGGAATGAATAGGCAGCAAAACAACACTAGCAGACAGACCATTACAAACATACTTGCATTTGCTTGTATGGTTATAAAAGAAAAAGGTAGCAAGTATGGGACTGTAGCTGTTGTCTTGCCTTAATTAGAAAGCATTCTCATTTGGCATTTTTTAAAAGGCATCAGAAGGGCCGATTAACTGTTGAAAATATTTTGCATACATTAATCAATCATTTATAATTTGATCTGACTCTTCTGAACATGCAAGATTTATCAAGTGGATCTTAAATCATAAGTCAAGACATCAGTTATCTTATAAAGCTTTACTAATTCATATTTCAGCCAAGAATTACTTGCAGACTTTTTTTTCTTAAAAATAAAAACATGAATTCAAGTTCATAAATAATACAATATACATAGTACTTTTTTACAATTTCAGTTCATCATGCTCCTCTTTATACTATGATAATGTATAGATAAATGAGTTTTTTTTCAAGATTTTAAATAATAATTAGAATAAAATTGCGCCATTGAATAAATCATCAAACACTTTTAAGTCAATATTATAAGAAAGAGGATATATAAGCATCTCCAATACTGCTGTTTATTTTAAAGAGTATCTTTTACATATCAGTAAAGATTAAAGACCATATTAATCAGTTTTTAAATATAAAGAGTGTAAATTTTTTCAAGTCCAATAGACTCTTCATTTAAATATTTGAAAGAATTAATAAATAGAATGCATAGAAAGTTATAAAATTTATTAATTAAGCTTAAAATAAAGAATGAAATTGGCTCTAGATATGAAGAGTTAAATTCAATCTATATTTTAAATTTAAATAATAAATAGCCCTTTAAAATCTTATTTTCTTGTATTAACTCTTTATTATTGATGAGTGTGAAATATGTTATTAATATTAAGAGCAATTTTTAAGATTAATCCATCTAATATTTTGTTTATATTTTTTTTTTTCTGTCTTTGTTTAACTTTTATTTTTATAATTTTTTTTTTTTTACGTTTTCTTAAGTTTTTTGCAAGTTTTTTATGCAGTTTCAAGTACAAAAATGGAAGTTTAAAGCTCAATCTGATACTAAATTGATATGATGAAAAACTTCAACAAAATTAAGAAACAAAAATTTAAAGTTGAAGAATTTGTCTTGTCATTATGCCTACACCCAAAATAAAATAAAAGACTAATTTGGAACAAAGTTTTGATACATTGTAAAATTGATCTTTTTTCATGTACACTAATTTCAATCTGTAATACAACATGAGCTTTGAAAAATTGCTTGCTGAATATATTTGAAAGTCTTTTGATAATTTAAGAAACCCATAAACCAGAAATCAAAATTATCTACAGTAACTATTTCCATATACTTCTGTGATGGCTTCTTTACATTTTCACTCTGCTTCACACTCTTTATCTTCCTCAGAGGAATCAACACCTACTACATAAGAAGAGTTAATTAAAATGGAAAAGATAAAGAGAGAGGTGAAGCAAATAATATAAATTGAAATTTAACTACCTTGTAATATAATCTGATTGACTTCTCACTTGGAGTTGAAAATTTAATTGATCTCTCACTGCAAAATGCAATTTTGTTAGTAGAGATAAACAACAGCCCTGCAATAGGCCCTGCCGTTGTTGACAAATAACATTGAGAAGCCTTCAACAATTTTTCATCTTCATTGGATGTAAATAACTGCCTGAAAATTCTTTCTACACCACCCATTTGAAGAATCTTAGCCCCTAAGCTCAATTTCCCTTTCACAGTTTCTGTGATCTTTGGCCCCAGTCTCACTGCAGTTTCAAAATGAAACTCAGTCTTGAAACAGAAAATGAAAGATTGAATTATTGCATTAGCAATTTCTAGTTTAATGACGAAAGAAGTAGTTAATTACCATGTTCTCTGACACAATTGGCAAAATTATCTGCTTTCTTTCCTAGTTTGTTCATCCTTTTAAGCACTGAATCTGCTTTGCCTGTGTATGCAGCAGAGTTGATTGGGATTCCAATAACTTGATCCTGAAATTGGTCCTTCATTTTTGTTTCTCGAGTCTCTCTCTCTCTCCTTTTTTTTTTTTTTTTTTTTTTTAATTTGCAAGAATTGATAGTTATTGGTTGATCTGAGTGAATTCTGCACAAGTATTTAAAGGGACGAGGGAGTCTTTAACTTTTGGTTGCATGAGTCCTATATGGCTCATCAATCAAAGTATAACTATAAAGGCACAGACCAAAGACTCGTAATGACATTTTTGATGTAAAGATAATATGAGAACGATGGTAAGTTTGATTGCTTTAAGGAAAAGGTCAAGTTTCCTTCCTTTTCTGAGATCATATTTTATATATAGTTGGCTATTGTTGTACATTTAATGGAATCTGGAAATAAAGATGAATTTCTTGAAAGTTTCAATATTATATTAGGTTTATTACGTATAGATGCATGGGAGAATATTTTCATAATTTTGTGAATGGGGTCAAAAGGAGAAAAAAAGAATTTGGTTAGTTGGAACAACTTTTCAATCATGGAAATGCAATCCTAGCAAGGATAGTTTAAGCTTATTAGAACTTCCTGCAATGAATCTGCCAAGGTGTGGCATTGATGGTTTTGTGCTGGCACATGGACTTTCTTATACCATCATCCCTTTTTTCATACCAAGATAGAAAATGAAAGGGAAAAGAAAAAAGAGATTTTGATAATCGGATCCCTTGACTTGCAGGCTGCAACAAACAGGATTCTATGCATGGATGTTCACTTTATTTCATTTTATGCAAGTAACAATATCTAGCAATTTGTTCTTTCCCACTGAAAAAGATATGAATCAATCTAAAAACATTTAAGTATAATCTCGCTTCTTTCGCTGGCAATTATGAGTAATTGGAAACCATGAACTCTCTTCAAGTTCTCAAGAATTTCATCAAATTATTGACTGTCATTCTAAGTGGACATAACTGCTAAATTATCATTTCCACACTTCTATACTATTGAGAGTGAATTTTATAGTCAGATGGTCACACATTTAGTTAATTAATTAATCCTCTTCTGTTTTCTTTGTTCAATTGATAAAAAATCAAATATTGAATCCGCAATGTAGAGACATTTCACAACTATATTTTGTCATCCTTACAGAGGTTATAATCCATACACAAATATTAGCAATGACTTCCATTGCCACTTGAGGACTTAAACACAGCTAAAACATGATCGATAGAATCTGCAGGTAATTTCTTTTCCTTGTAAAGATGAATATAGTTGTCTCTCCTGTAAAGATGTCTATAGTTGTGTTTCTGGCAAAAGCACATGCACTGGTAATATATCTGGCAACTATAGACATGGTACGACAAACTAAAATCCAGTGGAACCAAGCTATCACCCTTGAGGCCGAAAATCAAATAGACTTGGCCCTCTTGTTACCTGCCAATGACTAAACTCCTCCATTCCTTCTTAAACTTTCACCCAGCTTTTTGGAACCACACCAAATAAATTTCATCATCAAGTACAATCATCTGCAACCCAGAGCAAACCTACCATACATGATTTACATCTTAGCACCATCAAATAACGACTTATGCCCTGCTATAGCCTACGCAGAATTTTGATAGCTATTCTCTTAAAAAGCAATTTATAAGGAAAGGCTAAAGCACAATATGTGCCAACATCTGCTTCTCAAAATAGTAAAAATTTATAAATGGGTTCTTTACAACTTCGGCTATTAAGAGTAAAATATCATTAACTGACTACTACTAAGACTAAACGTTGTTATGTAAAACCAAAAACAAGTACTAAAATGCTGTCCTACCCATGGATGCTGCCGTGTTTTTCCAAAGCTAGTGCCTATACAAATGCATGTAGTCTCTCTCCCTATCGGTTTATTTGATATTGCTACCAGAATAAACAAATGGCCTCAGATAACTTTTGCTTGCAAATAAGCAGTCTTATTCAGGCTAAAATGGGGAAGCCACGAACCCAAAAGAAACACAAGCAAGTAGCCTTCTGCCTTTGTACATTTTGCAGCTAAACCATGTAAATCACCTATGAGCAGTTGTGGGTGGCATATATGCCATAGGACCCATGTTCATTGGTGCACCAGGAACCACTGCTCCTGGTACAGGAGCTCTAACGCCATAAGCCATGTGTGCAGAGGCAGGAAGATTCACAGGGGTGCCAACTGCTGAGACAAGGGGACCTCCTATGGGTTGCCCTATAGTTGGAGGTCCATACACACCAACTCCTGGAGGTCCAGCAGGGTGCTGAGGGGGTTGTTTGGCAGCTTTACCAGAGGAACCTCCTGCAGCAGAACCATTTGTCTGACCAGTTATTGGTCCTGGTGGCGCTGAAATGTCTCCATTGCCTACACTGGTGATATCATGAATGCTAGACCGTCTCCTATCTTTGTTCATCGAGTTCAAACGAATGAAATATTTTTGTGCATGGCTTGCAACTTGTGTAGGTGTTCTTGTTACAACAAAGTTTCTGGAAATGCTACGCCAATCACCTTTCCCATATTTGTCCAAACCAAGAAGAAATAACCTGTGATCGAAGGATATAGAAATTAATAGTGCCAATTAAATCATAGTGTCTGCCTTACGGGTTCATCAAACATTACCCATTGGAAAAGAAAATTTAAAGAGCGATAAGAGAAAACCAAGAAGACAAAAAATCAACATCCTTTGATAAGACATTAACCCATTCAATTCAAGTAAAAAAATATTACCCCTGACTAAAATTTCACAACAAAACCCATATATATCTCAAGTCATTATGCACATGACAGAGCCTTCATGCTTTTTACAAACTCAATATTCAAAATAGATTTGAAAGAGAAATAATAGGTAAAATCAAGCTTCCACATTAAATCCCAACCAAGCACTGCAAGTTAGGTAGGCTAAATGAAAGAGTCAGACCAACACGAGTGCAACCTTCTGATACAACTTGAGCGAGCACCCAATTGGTAAACAGGAGGGTGAAGAATCCAATTTTCACAAAGAAAGTGAATTCTAAAAGCATTTTAAAAGTTGAACTATACATGCATGAGTTGGCATTGTCATTCTCAATTTAGAAATTGGCTCTATTGAATGATTTAATGGGGGTAGATCACACTGTGCTACAATTCAGAAGGAAAGTGAAAATGATATTTGTTTAGCAGGCACAGAAACAGATGAAACAATGAATGAATGCAGAATATACAATAAAATAATGAACAACACCAACAAAGGGATCTGAAATATTCAGTAATAAAAGGAAAAAAAAAACACTGAAATATCATTATCACGTTGAGACCAAATGAAAATGGGAGTTCTTTATTTCCTTTGAAAGAAAACAAGATGAAGACTATTTAACAATATTTGTCAGTTTTACATTTGGAAATAAGAATGAACAGTAACTGCAGAAGCACACCAAAGGTTCACGTTAAACCAATGTGATTACTATACAACAAAGCAGATTTAGGCAAGTTTCATCTTTGCAATGCAACGAACTACTTTTGCATGGGGAATAAAATATGGTCATTTCAGACTGACTTATTAACATCCACTGAAATTCCATATATTCGTGTATGTGGTTAAATGCACATGTGAAAGTGATGAGTTTTCCAGTACGCATTATTTTCTCAATTGACAATTTAATTTCCAGACATTTAAAGCCAGACAAGGAAATGCTATTCAGTTTTCATACTGTTTTTCAAACTGTACCAAATGATACTACTCACAGGCACCCTAAATTTTATCTTAAGCACAACCCTAACTAGTTATCTATCAATTTCCCATCAAGTCCTAATTCGCTTTCAAAAATTTTCCTTCCCCATACTTCCTACCATATTTTATTGCCACTTAAAACACATTTTCACAAAGATCAAAATAAATTCTGGGTCTATTTCACAGAGTCATGGACTGAAAAAAAAAAAATTGAAATAGCAGCCTGGCATATTATGTTCCTGATATACAACTACAAATAGGGACCCTTCTGATCTTTAAGTCGAAAACTGAAAAACAAAACCACCTATAGCCACCTGGGTGAGACCATACAACAATATTGTAACAAGCTTTATGGGCACATGCTCTTTTGTAGTGTCCTAACATTATTCAGAAGTAGCATTACTAAAAATTTGTCCAATATGACCAAATCACATTTCATGATCTCCACGACACCCTTTTACAGAAAATGTCGTCTTCAAAATTAGCAGTGTCAGTTCATATACAATGGCCATGTGCCCATGCTATGATTTTTAAAGGTCAATAGGCTACTAAAATTTAAACACTAGGACACTTGAAATAGTTAACAATTCTGGAAGATTTTCTTAAGCTATTAAAAGCAACAGAAATAAAATCATAAATCGAACCAAAGCCACATCACAATCAATTAGCACAAAAAAAATGGCCAAATATTGTTTATTCTAATGTGAAAGCAAAATTATCACGTCCAAAATCTCTCAAGAAAAATTAGCATGAAAATAAACTACAACAACCATTAAAGGAATATGACCTTTTTTCCTCCTAATTTTTTATAGGGAAAAGGATCAGGAACGTTAACCAGAGAAGAAATGAAACTGTTTCTTTCAAAAGAATGCAAGGTCAAAAGGATAAGCACATGTATAAGGTATCTCTCATGCCATTAAATGACTGCCTTAAATAACCAATGTTGAAGCTTTTTAAAATCTCATAACTGATTGCTTGGCCTTTATATAATAATATGTAAAGCAAGGAAACAGAGATTCATAAAGATATTACTAAAGTTCATTCCAATAATTAACACACGGAGAAAGGTAACAGATTCCACACAATAAGATGCAACGAAACTCAAAAGCATGCAATTGAAGACAAAACCAAAGGAAGCTCTAATTAATAAAGTCATGCAGCAGTAAACAATCATTAGCATAATGAAGAATTCTACACAACTTCGCAGCCGCACCAAAGAATAAAAATAGAACCAGAAAATAAATAAATCGACAACAATGTATTTACCTATGCTCATCCTCTGTCCAAGCAATCCCTTTGCGGCGTTCTTGATCTGACCTTGAAGCCTTATTTCCATGAGTAGACTCATTGATATGATGCCCCAGATGGCCACTCTTCTTACTAGTTCCTTCATCACCAGCATGTCTCATTGAACCCTCAATAGAAGAATAGCTAGGCAGAGGCACACAACCAGCTTCAATCTGATTGACATCTTCAAGCAGAAGTTCATAGTGAAGTCTAATCTCATCTAAAGTTTTCCCAGGAATATCAGCAGCAATTTTCTCCCACCGATCTAGAGCATCCTCCGGACATGTTGCAAGTGCATTCTCAAATGCCTTATCTTGCTCCCTAGTCCACAAAGAGCTACAGCCTGCTTCATCCACAGTCATCTAGATTTATTTGAATCCTCTAGCTTGAATACACTCGCGAGGTAAGGAAAAAATCTACAAAAGATGCTTTAAAATCTAGGCTAACCTATAAGCAAATCTTGAAAACCAGAGATTTTCTAGAACAGTTTCTTGAAATATGGATCTGAATTGTTTCTATATTTGGTATCACCAACAACAGGAGTGGTGGTAGAATAGAATTATGGGAAAGCAAGATGTTTCAGGCTATGGAGGTAAGGAAGAAGAGAAACAAACAGCAGTACCCCAAAAAAGGCCAAGAGTGCTGAACCAGAGATCACCTCCAATAAAAATCACAAAACCCGAGTGGAGTATGTGAAGAATTCAATAGTGATTAGCTCCACAATTCAAAAAATTGGACACTCGTGAATTGCTGACCTATTGTTGAATGAAAAGCAACAATGTTCAGTTAGTCCATGAGAAATATCTGAAAACAATTAAATCAAAGATGCAATAAATGGCAGTTTAAAGTGGATAAAAAAAAAAATACTTAAGACAGAAATTAATGCGGCGGTGAATTGAATGGTGAATGGTAATTAGGGTTTTGGATAGTGAGATATTAAACAGACAATGAAGAAACCAAACAAAGAAGAAAAACCCAGAAGCCTACAATGAATAATAGGAATGCTCACAATGTAATTTCTAATTCCAACAAAAACCCAGTTAACTTTGTGCCCTACTTGATAACAACATTTTCAACAGTACAGGCCCACAAAAATTCATCATACAATAACTCTCACTAAATTTTTTATGCTAAAATTTACAGTGTAGGCTCCAGCTCCACATTCTTTGTTTTCTTCTGTCAATCTAACCAGACACTATCATTACTATACACTGCGCAATTGCTATCTAAAAAAGGCAAAAAAAAAAATTCAAATTCATACTAACAGAATTCTTAAAAATACCAGAGAGCCAATGCACGCACTTGAGAAATCAGAATTTCTAAAAAACATTATCAAAAACTAAAGCTCAAAAAATTTTCCCAATTCAGAACTCTTTTGGATACTAACTCTGTTCTTTCTTTCTCGGTCAATGACATACAGAACTAATACCTCTATTATCAACCACAAATTTAAGAACCCACAGGATGATCCCTGAGAATTAAAAACGTGAATTGAAAATTGACAGTCAGTATCCAAGGTTTTACAACTCCAGATTAGAAAAGGACAAAAATTTCTAACCCCAGATTCCTTCTTTTTCACCACCCTAGTAACTGTGCAAAGCATCATAAAAGAATCATTATTACCTACAAAAACTCAAGTGCTCGAACCATCGGGATTTTGACACTTTAACCAACACTTGAAAGACTATACTTTAAGAACTAGTATTTCTATTGAGACAAACTACACAAACAGGAAAGTGAAAAAAACCTAACCTTGACAGTGCAATTCCTATTACCATCTTCATCTGTGTCACCACTGATGAAAAACTTAAAGCCTAATCAAAACTAATAGGAATAGTTTTTTAATTTCAATTTTTTATATATGTACTATAATGAAACCCAGATGTTAAGCAAAGCAAACACAAACAATAAAATAGAAATTAGGCCCTAATAAGAACAAAATTTGGGAGTATCCAGAAACCAGATAATCCCAAAAAAAAAAAAAAAGAAAGAAAACAAAAAAAAGGGTATGCAAAAGGGCTAAAAAGGAAGGAAATTTACAAGGGCACCCATAGAAATTATGAGTGATGTTGATGGGTTATCCTGAAAAGAAGAACAAAGGAGGTGGTCAGGAGCAGGATGGGTCAATTGGTCCCATCCCCAACAGCAGCAACAACTACTTGCTTACACATATAAGGACAGCTGGGATTGAAAAAGGCTCGCTCCAAGTTGCCACACTATGGAATCTGCAATACCCATTAATATCTGACAGAGATAAAAACCTCTATGAACAGTAAATGAGAGGGGAAAAAAAGAAAAAGAAAATACTCTTTGTAAGAGCAAGAAAGATGATTGATTTTCTCTTCCTCGCTTTTTTATTTTCTATCCGAACAGACAGAAAACAATATCGAATGTCAGTATAGAAAAGAACCCAAAGGGCAGTAGCAGAGAAATTATATTATTATTATTATATGTATATATACACATGTATATTGATTACCTATTCGTCTTCTGGCTGCAGAGTAATAGAATTCAGAGCAAAGTTTTCAATTTTAGATTGGTGGGTAAAGGTACTGGATTTGCCCTTTTCAGTTTCTGAGACTGATAAAATAGAAAAGGAGTCAAAAGGACAGCAAAGATTAGGGACAACAAGACTCATTATATTTGGGACAGACAGAGGCAGATGAAATATTTTAATAATATTTAAATTAAGATTATTTCCTGTTTTGTTTAAGATTTATTAGTTTTTTTGGCACCCCAGTTCTTAGGTCTCTTATGGAAGTTAGTGTTATTACAGATTATTGTTAATAGGATATGAATGGAGAGTCCATCTTATTCAATAATTATATGTATTTTGTTGAGAAATAGTTATTATGACAATAATTTAGTTTTCTATTAAAGGGAGATGTATTTTCAATGTCAAAAGTTTAGGTCATTTAATTAGGGAGACATGTCATTGTTGACTTTTTTTTTGTCCAAGTTATTTGTATTTTTTATTTTTTTATAAAATTAATATGATATTTTTAAAATAAAGTTTGTATCCAAAAACTTTATAATATCATTTGATTAAAGTCATGTTCCAAAAGCCCCAAAAAAAAAAAAAAACACCACCCACTAATAATGAGGTCCTGCACCGCATGGATTTTCTTTGACGGATCGACCAAGCATGAGAAGTAGATTTGTTAAAGGACGAATTTAAATAAAAAAAAATATATTATATTTTAAAAATTTAAATTTTATAAATTAAGATTTATCATTCTACTATCAATAAGTCTAATAAAAATGTACTCTTTCAATTAATTTTAGTTGATTTATAAATAAATTAAAAAATATTCATAATTAACTAAAAATAATATGTATTTTTTATTATTTTATCTACTTATTTGATTTATATTCAATCTATCTAAAAGATAATATGTTATTAGAATTATTCATACGTTGCATTTTGATTTGTAAAATGTCAATTTTTCTAAAATTTTTAACCAATTCGATCTTTAATTTTTTTTTTTAGCAATTTGTGATCTAAAATTCAACCAATGATTATATCTATATATATGGTTTATAAATATTAATTCAATTTTATGAATTCTTGATAATCATTATGATTAATAATTAATAATCATTTTAATATTGTATTGTCTATTAATAATACTCAAATGATTGTGAGTCTTAAGAAAAATGTGGAATTATTATTTAGTGAAATGGCAAAATTCCCTAATGCAATATTAATTTTTTAATTAGAGATTAAATTCAAAAACTAAAATTGTATGTTGGGGTTGATGAATGAAATATTTTAAGAGAAAGTGTTAATTTAATTAAATAGCGCAAGAACAGTCCAAATCGTCACACGCTGTTTTCTTCTTCTTTAGTTTTAGATCGATCTCTCTGTGGAATTCATTCAAAGAATGGGCAAACTCTCAATTTTCATTTACTTTACTTTAGCACTTCTCTTCCTTCTACTAATCTCCCACTCCCCTACCAAACCCTCTAACCACAGCCGTCACCGCCGTCTTAATCTCCGTTCTACTTTTAACTTTTCTCATCATCACCACCACGACCCTGTCCCTTTCGATCCTCTCGTCGCTGACATCGAGCGCCGCCGTGAAGACAATCTCTGGGAGAAGCACTACTTCGAGCATGCGCATCCAGAAATCCTTTCCCATTCTGATGACCATCACTCCGCTCCTGCCCACGAGCCCCAGCCTGAGTGGGAAGATTTCATTGATGCAGAGGATTATTTGAATGACGGAGACAAATTTAATGTCACCACCAGGTTCTTTCTCCTTTCATGCATTCCAACTCAACATTTAAATACAATACAATCTACTTACTCCTTTCTTTAATCCAATTCTCTACATTTCAATTCACTGAAGAAGAGAGTTCTAGGATCAATACTTTCCCTTTTTTTTTTTTTTAGAATAATTGTTTTGATTCAACTTACCTTAAGTAGTGTACTCTGGAGCTTATCAATAAGAATTGCATTACATGTTTTCTGGACAAATGGGATTTTTTTTTTTAAAAGATTGCAAATTTGGCATTTAGTTAATTGGTTCTTGTTATACTTCTGCTCTTTCACATATTCTTAGTTGCATGGTAAATATTTTTATGTGCACTCTTTGAGAACATGTCTGACATGATGGATAGGTTGTTGTTCCTTTTTCCGAAGATTGATGTGAACCCGGTTGATGGTTATGTGACTGAGCACGAATTGACTGAGTGGAACTTAAATCAGGCTGAAAGGGAAGTCTTGCATAGAACTCAAAGAGAGATGGATGTTCATGATAAAAATCATGATGGCTTTGTTTCGTTTGCCGAGTATGAGCCCCCTAGTTGGGTTCAGAATACAGGTCATTGCTTTTCTTTGTAATACGTTTTAGATACTTTTTATTTATTTATTTTTCAATTAGAGGTGGAATTTTTCTATTTAACTTGATGAAATTAGATTTGCAGTTTTTTTAGTAAATTTTGTGTTACATAAATGGTTTTCCAGTTCTCTTTTAAAACCTAATTTTCTTTTTCTAAAATATTTTTAATTAAATTTGTGATGATTCTTTTCTTGTATTTTCAAATTCAGAGTCTTGATATGTCTGGAGTTGTTATTGACTTTGCCTATTCTGTATCATGCCATGGGTTTGTAGTCTGATGCGTGATCTGATTTTGGCCTTTATTCTTGCCAATTGTTGTTTTAATATTTTTTTTTCTCCTGAATGAAAGTCACGCTGGTTGCTGCACATGTTTATGAACTTTAATTCATACTGATCCTTGATATTTTCTGTTCCATCGTCAATGATGTGCAATTGGTATAATGTATATATAGCCTTCTTTTTAATAGGTCATAGATAAAAGAAAACATAGTTAAAAGACCTTTAGGAGATGCTACCCGAGTATGCTAGCTAAGCACTCAAAGATGAGAAAAGTAATGCGATCTTGACTTCTCATTAAACTAATGCGATCCTGACTTCTCATTTTATATGTTTGATGTATGAACCATAGCTGTGGCATCATATTTGGCGCCATAAACTGTTCAACCTTGTGTTAAAATTTCTTAGCTAGCTTAACATTGTTCAAATAAGCATTCTTTAGTAGATGCATCATTTTAAATATGTTGTATACGCTTATTTTTGGTGAAGGAATCCTTTTCTTTTTCTTTCTTCCGGTGAAGATTTTTCGCCTCTTATTTATAAGTTAAATACATAAGATTCCACTGTTAAGATGAAGATCTGGTTAAATTTATTTATTTAACAGTGAAGATCTGGTTAAATTTATTTATTTTTACTTGTATATAATACCCTGAACTGTGTATTATGGCACACTGATTAATGCATTCAGTACTAATTTTATGCCTTAATGGAACTTCCATAATTAAGGGAAACTACCTCATTGGTGAGGGGTCACAGTGAATAGTTACCCTTAAAGTCACAGTGAAAGGGAGGCATATGGTGGCTTTGACTTAAAGTCATTCCAGGGGATTTAACGATCAATATTTATAGTTTTCTCTTTCTATTATTCCTCATGTCTTGAATATTAAAATTATTTTCTGCTGATATGAAACTAATTTGACAGGTTTCCTACAAGTAGTATCACATCTGCCTAAATGCAATTTTTTGTGCTAAAACTCTAATATAGTGCCATGCTTTAGATTGTTCTGTTTATTTTTTTTTTAATGTTTTCGTTAATTTTTTTTCCTGGGATTTTGGTTTAGTTGGTTTCTCCTTAATTCCATAGTACAGGTTAGCCACTGTGATCTTGTTTTATGAGATTTTGTTAGCTAATTCTTTTCTTTGTGTAGCAGATAAAAATTCTTTTGGCTATGATATGGGTTGGTGGAGAGAAGAACATTTTAATGCATCAGATATGAACGGAGATGGTCTTTTGAATATAACAGAGTTCAATGAGTGAGCTTATACTTGATTACCAATTCTTATTAGTGTCTTTTAATTGATGCCCCTTTTGCTGATTCTTCTATATGATCTTTTTTAGCTTTCTGCATCCGGCTGACAGCAAAAACCCAAAGCTGCTTCAATGGTTGTGCAAGGAGGAAGTAAGGTGATATTGATTGCATTGATTTTCCATATCTAAGGGTTTTATATGTTTTGTGTTCTTCTAACCTATAAGCTTTTTGAATAGACATTGGGCTTTGGCTTTTATGGGAAAAGAAAGTGGGGATGGGGTACACGGACAGATCCTTTTATATAAATTATTGAATAAAGGAATTGATAAAAATTTCATCCGATGCATTCAATGAATTTTAGCACAATTTAATACTTTATATCTAGATGTCTAGATTTCCTTTAGTGACTGTATCACTCTTATCATAACAAGTAGCCACTAGCTAATAGTGCTATGATGGAAAGTGCATTACTGATGCATATATTTTTTGTCTTCTTCACAATCTATGAAATTGTTGCAGTCCTAGGGCTCAGGTTTGAGAAATATTTCACTGGAATTTTGCAAACAATAATGTAAAGTTTCTTTTGTTCAAAGGATATCCAAAGGGAAAGTATCTCCATCTGATGTTTCCTGTTTGTTGTTAAATGAAACACATAAAAATATCCTTGGAGGTATAATTTATTTGGTTCTCCTTAACATAAGTATATCATGCGAGTGGTTCAGCCTAATGTGAAGAATTCAGATAGAAAAATTGTTTAAAAAAACAGGGAGAGATGTAAGGTGGCAAAACATCTTAATGTTGTTCTGAAGTCAAAGTGCAACTCTTTCTCTTAATGAATCAATTCTGTTATTATCTAGTTCTACTTATGTTATTTCATTTGTAATTACACTGTTGCGCTCTATCTTTTTGTCAGTTCATTGCATTAGCAACTAACTTATTGCTTTTTTACTTTTTCTTAGGGAAAGAGATACAGACAAAGATGGAAAGGCTAATTTTAAAGAATTCTTCCATGGACTCTTCGACTTGGTGAGAAATTATGATGAAGAAAGTCATAATTCTTCACATCTTTCCGATGATTCAACGGAGGCCCCAGCAAAGGTTTTGTTTGCTCAGCTTGACAAAGATAATGATGGGTACCTTTTTGGAATCGATAAATATATTATCATTACTCCATGAGCATCTGATAAGTTACATTAATTACTTGGCTTTGTTCTACATAGATATTTGTCAGACACTGAATTACTGCCCATTATTGGGAAACTTCATCCATCAGAGCGCTACTATGCAAAACAACAAGCAGATTACATCATATCACAGGTACTGCAGAGAGCTTTTATTTCACATTTGAGGGATTGATGTGTCAATTTGTGGTTTCTACATTTCTTAATTGCTTATAGGAACTTCGTATGTGTGGATATGCATGTGGAGTAACTCCAAAATAAAAGGGATCTAACCAAAGCGGGCAGGAAGTATAGAAAAGCTACGTTCTTAAATCATAATTTCTTTTGGCCTCTTATTATAGAATAATAACTCATCAATGTGGTGTCTGTATTGGCTAATAAATAAAGTACATCTTTTGAAGGAAGCAGTCACTGACAATCATTAATGACATCCAAAAACAAAGAATAACATTTAATTGACATGCATTAAAATTAAAAAAATTGGGACAGATACCCCAAACTTGTTACCAGTCTCTGTCTTCTATACGATATTGTACAAAGATAGCATTCAAGTCTCCAAGTAACATTTAAAGACTTTTATTGACATCAAATGCTGATGATCTTCACAAACTGTTATAACTCAGATAAAATGGCTAGATTGTCAAATTTTTAAGAATTTTGTGGAATCTAGATCAGTGTTCCTGTACCCTCTCTCTCTCTCTCTCTCTCTCTCTCAGTTAGATTACTTCTGTCCTGCATGTATGTACAAATAGATGCATGCAAGCCTTGTTCATGTGTAATTACGTATACATGGGGCCGAATTCCTGTAATTATGTTGCATGCCAAAGGAATATTCCTTCTTTGCTCTGCCGCTTGGATCAATTGGTAAATGAGAAGAAAAAGGAACACAATTCAATTATGTTCCATTCGTTGTTCTTGTGCACCTGTAATATCCCTTTGGGCAGGGTGTAATGCCGAAGGTACAACTGAATGCCTGTCACCATTTTGATAATTTGGGAAGCGAAAGGTTGCCAAATGACAAATTCAGAAATTATGAATCGAACTGCTTGCTTTTTACAACAAGTATTCTTTGCTTAGGGTATAGGAACTTCTTTCTCAAGATGTTCTTGATGTCATTAGGATAGACTACTTCACTTCATAATATGTTGTCTCCTAGATGGTATGGGTCATCAAATGTATGATTTCTCTGAACTTACTACATGGAAGATAATTTCATGGATGCAGTGCCTGGAAGTAGCATTTATGATTTTTCTGATTGACAAGAGATTTTCTGTAGGAGTTATCATTTTTGATTTTATGAAATGCCTTGTTTTGCACTATCTGATGCATTTATGGTTTTGTGAATGTTTTTTCTTGAAGAAATGTTAGTTAACATTCAGCGGTGCAGATAATATTAGTTTCTATAGGACCTGGATGGATAACTTTTTCTCATTTGTTTTTTGAGAAAATTCACTAGCTGATATCCTAACTAAGAGTGTTGCTCACTTAGGAGTATTGTTGAACTTTCAAATGCCATGTTGTCTTCATATTTATTTAGTGAATGCTGTTATTTGGTATCATGTCTTGTAGTTAAACTATTTTTCATCATTTTGACCCTTTTCCTTCTTGAAGACCTATTATTTTACCTTAATCCCTTAAGCACTGTGTAAAACACATTGCAGGCTGATACGGATAAAGATGGACGCTTATCATTGATAGAGATGATTGAGAATCCATATGTATTCTATAGTGCTATTTTCAACGATGAAGAAGATGAAGATTATGATTTCCATGATGAATTCCGTTAATTTCAACTGTAGGCAAGTACGGTACTCTCTCTCTCTCTCTTTTTCCTGTTATGCCTTTTCTTTTGATTAATGAAGTATGTTTTTTGCATATTAGACCATAGATTTTTTTTACTCGTTCCCTCCCCCCACCACAAATGCAGGTTGCTAAGAAAAGAAAAACAGGCGTAGATTTCTAATTCTTTTTTAGTAGGAATTTTGTGCATTGTGAAATTAGCAAGTATAAAAATGTTACAAACTTCACGAGGATGAGCTCCACAAAATGACAAAATTCTGGTGAGCTCTTCTGCTCATGCTGCCATTTATTGTAAATAATTATCCAATGACAACAAGGCTCATAGTTTGCCTCTCATTCTTGCAGATTGTGGTGCTCTCACTGGCCATTGGATGGTGGTCAGAATTTCAAACCTGTGGCGAAACATTTGTTAAATTAAGTTGGATGTATGTATAATTTTTGGAGTTTCGAAGCTGAATGTTTTCTTTTTTTTTTTTTTTTTTTTTTTTTGATATACGTGTTTTAAGTACTCAATGGTTTCAATTTTTGCCAATACATGTACTAGATAGAACATCATCACAGTTGTTAACATTAAGTCATCTGAACTGGATCCATCAGGGTTTCACAGCTCTAAACCTTTCCCTTGTTACCCTAATGCAACGGATATAGAGGAATTTTAAATTTGTCATTGGATGCTTATATTATTGAATGCGAGATTGTGATTGAAAATTGCCTTTTCAGGAGCTGCCATTTCAAGTATGTGTTTAACATTGCAGTTAACTTATCTTAGCAAATCATAGTTTTTATATTAAAAAAAAAATGTTAAACTTGACATAAGATTACATACATTCAGTTTGACATATGATTCCATGCATTCGGATGGACGTTAACTAGAAGAATTCAAAATAGACCTGGAATGGTAGCAAAAGAGATGTATTTATGTACTGCACAAAACTAGGTTACAGTATATGAGGAAGTGCAGGCAGAAATAAAACAAGTCTGGTGATGTGTTTTTCTCATTTGGATGATGATACTTCAAACACAGAAAGAACGACTAGTATAGTCTTTGATTTGGCCTGCAATGGAAACAAATAAATCAATTGCCATTTGGTTAATTGGCTCCTATATGAAGTCGGTCATCCGGAATTGAACATTTCAACAAAAGTGAAAAAACGAGTGCTACTATTTAACTGTCATTGGACGGTGGAGAAGGGTCGAGACGAGCAGCGTCCTTGACCCAGCGAATAATCTTCTCAACGTCATCATTGCTGTCGCCGCCACAATCTCGGTCGAATACAGCAGTGGTGGTACTATTCGAGGAGGAAGAGGAAGCTTTAAGAGCAGCAAATCTAGCGAAGAGATCCTTGTCATCATCTCCGGATTGGTCGTTGATGACGAGGTGTAGCAGTTGGCAGAGATTTGAGAGCCTTCAATCGACGGTCGAGATCGGGGAGGAGGTAGTCGGAGGAGAAGCGAGATATGGGAATCGACAGATAGCTTTAAGAGCAACTCGTCATGCGCAGCCCGAAGCAGTTGCTTCACTTCATCATCTCTGGCTCCATTGTATCTTCTTACACCCTTACTATTATTATGCCTTTGATAAACGCAAATGCTTTTATTAATGTCCAGTCCCAATCAATCCCTGCCTTTTGGACCAGACCATGGAATATACCTAGAATATATATATTATTATCGTTTATGCTAACCCGATCATACAGAGTGAAATTTGCACTTAAAAAGAATATACAATAAAAAATAAAACTATGCTAATGCAAAATTTTTACTCGATTGCAATTCCGGAGGCTGATGAGTTGATAACCTTAAACCATGGCCTGGCCAAGTGACCATAAACAACAGATCATAATATTTTTTACTTGATAGCAGCATATGGCAAAATAATATCAAGAATCAAGCTATCAAAAACGCATCAAAAACAAGCATCCCTACATTTCATTTGCATAAAATTGTACATCTCTCTAGAATGGAAGTAAAATGACAGCTATAGAAAACAAAAAACTATCAATTCAATGAATCCCAAGCTAAAATTGTTCGCTGCAGCTGATACTGCCCCATAAATAATGTTTGCTCAAAACAGTACGAATAGATCCCTTGACCTAGCATCACCCTGCTGGTTAGCTATAAGAGTTCTATGTAAAAGTTCACGATACACTGTTGGGCCTTCAATTTAATTAACCCACTGTTAAGCCAAACCCAAATTTGTAGTCTTTCTTCTTATGATCTAACTGCAAAACATAAAATTCAAATCAAGTATCATGCTTCTGAAAAATCCACCTTGACTAAGTAATCTAATCATAGACAACTGCAAATAGAGGGTGTAATTTGCTTGAGTTAATACAAGCAAATTCAAACTGAGAACAATAATTTTCCTAAGACAGCTGTTTAATAATAGTAAAAGAGCCATATTGGACACGGTAGCCTCCTTACCTCTGCAGAAAGAATAAAATTAAGACCCATATTTAAGCGCTCTTCTAAGAAAGCTGCAGCACTGCCATTGGAATCAATCTTTCCTCTTAGACGGGCCTGAAACAATCACAAAAGTTAGTATTCATAATAAGATTCTTTATCAAGGCAAATCTTAAAAGTTCTGAGGTCCACAAATATGAATCTGTATTCCATAACATAAAATTTTTCCATATTCTCTTTTTTCTCCTTTCTTTTTCTTCCCAGGTTGTAACTAAAATTAAGACAGTTGATGAACCCAAACACGAGAATTTCTTCAAGGACTCGAAAAGTTGTAAGAAAAAAAAAATATAATGGGATGAACTGCAAATCACATGGCATGAGGTAAAACAAAAAACCAAAAAACTGAATTTCTCTCAGAGACATGCATTCTCTCTCTCTCTCTCTCTCTCTCTCTCTCTGAATTTCTCTCGCAGACTCTCTGAGACCAACCCTTGTGTTTTCTCTCTAAACTCACTTAATGTAATTTCTCTCTTGAACAAAAAACCAAAAAACTGAATTTCTCTCACAGACATGCATGCTCTCTCTCTCTCTCTCTCTCTCTCTCTCTCTGAACTGCAAATCACGTGGCATGAGGTAAAACAAAAAACCAAAAAACTGAATTTCTCTCACAGACATGCATGCTCTCTCTCTCTCTCTCTCTCTCTCTCTCTCTCTCTCTCTCTCTCTCTCTCTCTCTCTCTCTCTCTCTCTCTCTCACACACACTATGTA
>CANXYC012123411.1:0-87442 GCA_948193065.1 Aleurites moluccanus | reverse complement strand
TTTTTTTAATAAATATGTAAATTATATTTGTTTATGGGCAATTATTGAAATATTATAAAATAGTAAAGAATTATAATAAATTATATAAAATAAATAAAAAAGAATATAAAAAGAATATTCTTTTTTGGTGTAAAAAATGGTGTTAGAAATAGAATTATGGTTGGAGATGAAATTACTGTTTGATGTGATATAAACTGTAAAATGGTATAAAATTGACTGTATTTTTTTGTTTATGGTTAGAGATAGCCTTATAGAACTCTGTATATATTATTTTGAATGGCTAATAAAATGAAAAAGGTCAAAAAGTCAAAGAAAGCCATAAAAACGATCTATCAAGTAGATTAAAAAAAAATGAAATGATGAATTTGCTGTGACATATCAGCGGATAAAAAAGAAAACAAGAAAAGAATCGCACAGTGGTTATTTCATTTCATTTCATTTGCAGTGATCGAATGGATTGATCTTCTGTTAAATCTATCCATCTTTCTATCTTTCTTTATTTTACTTTAAGACAGTGAAAAACCCAATACTACTCACAGTCACAGAAACTTACCTGACTATTAAATTGAGAAAAAGAGAGAGAGAGAGAGAGAGAAATTAAGATGCATGGTGGAGGCCAAGTTAGTGTTGTTTGGGCTCATATGGGACAAGTACTGACTGTTGAACCAAACCTTACAGTACATATATAATACTTCTTCTTCTGATGTCTGTATAGTCATATGAACTGACATTTCAATATTTAGCTTTTTGACTGCTTAATCACTCTCTTTCTCTTTCTTTCTATCTTGTTGGCAAAGCTGCCAACAAGATCCATTCCCTTCCATTCTTTTGTAGCGCTTTCTTTGTAATAATAATCTTACAATATACATATATATAATATGTACTATATATATTTTAACATTGATCACTCATATATGATTTATCCCTTTTGCTTTCTTTTACTTTCTAGGTTTGCTAATCATTTGATTTCAATTTGTATTGTGAATGTAAACATAGTATGTGATCTATCTATCAGTGAAAACCTTCTTTCCACCATTAGCTAGATGGAAACGGCATCATCATATATATATATATAGGTTTAAAAAGCTCCTCTCACTGCATTTCCCCTAATATATACTTAATATTCTCTTATTTTATCTTTCAGAGGATGCTATCAGGCAGCTATATAGACACTTCGTTGCTCCATTGTTAAACAAAACCTTGCAAAAAGAATTGTTGAGGACAAAAGGTTGACAACACTCACATGGATATTTAATGCTCATGCATTTACTATCCTCCCAAAAGTAGAAATTTTTTTTCTTTTCTTCCTATCCTTCTACTTCGTCCTACTATACCTCTCTTTTTGTTTCTCTCTTTCCTTTTTTTATTTATTTGGTTCAATTATTAACTAACTAGTTTTATCATTCTTGGACTAACTCAGCTAAAAGAATAAAGATGGGTTTTTTAATTGAGATGATAAGTTTTGCGAGTCCTATCTACTCTCTCCTCATAATTTACCACCTTCAACTTCAAGTAGTAGATATATAATCATAAAGAAACATGTCTTGTATTCATTGCAAATGCTTTTTGTTTCTTGATATTTATAGTAAAGACCATTAGTTCATTTAACACATGTTATTATTTCCTTTTTCAAACTTAACAAAGAAATTTGAATATGAAATTTCACATCTTAACCGATAAAAGATTTTAATTAGTACTAGTTTTAAAAACAAATTCAGTACCATTAAACTAAAACTCAGTAATACATATAATTTATTTTAAATGAAAATGAAATTAAAAGAATAAGTTAAGAATAAAGAATATAATTAAGATAAGAGAATATGGATTAAATTTAAAATTAAGCAATTTTAATGCTTAATGGGTTCTTAATACTTTTTTGGAGTTCAAGATTGTGTAAAACAATATAAACTCGAAAACATGATGATGATCAAGACATTTCATCTTTTTTTTTTTTTTAAATTTTGAATTCACTGAGTGGATTCATTATCTTGCTCAATTTCAGAAGCAGGTTCTTCTTCTTCTTCTTCAAAGGAGTCAATACCATAAGCTGCATGGCCATGACCAAAAGACTTGATATGATCTTTAAGAGACCTTTTGTGCTTAAAATCAGACCCACAAGCGCAATACCAAAGCTTTCCACAATTCTTCTCGTGGGTTCTCCAATCACCTTTAACAGCAAAAGCTTTGCCACATTTTCTACACATGAAAGGCTTGATTCCATGCTTTCTTTTGTAATGGGTTTGAAGAGTTCTAAAATCTTTGAGAGGTTTTGATCTTGGATGATCAATGTTGTTCCTGCAATCAGGTGCACAGCAATAGCAAGGAAGCCTAAGCATTGCAGTTGGTTGTGTTCCTCTTAGTGACTCTGGCCCTTTCCTATATTGAGATCCATGCCCCCACATATGCATCTACAAGTTCATCAACCCCATATTTATTTTAAATTAAAAAAAAAGAATCTATGGTATATTATTAGCAAGTAGAACTGAAAATAATTAAAGAAAGGAAAAAGAAAGCATCCATTGAATAAATTAGTACTCAAATCAAAATATTATACTTAATAATGGGATTTATGTATACATCTGAAGAAGAATATTATTATACACTATGATCTTTTGCATGTATATTGCATGTATAATAATTAGTATACTTAATTATTAGTAAGAGCTTTTGCATGTATATTGCATGCAACTTTTTTCACACAATGCCCAAAACCCCTTATCTATTTATTTGAATAAATTTTTTCCAAATCAAGAATCAATATATAATCAAACAAGAAAGGTCTTAATTAAATAACTGATCTACCCAATCGAATTTTTTTTTTCAATTAGAAGTTATTTGTTAGGGCTAATTTGGGGATTAAAGAAGATGCATATCCTCGGATATTTAGAGATGAAGCAAAAAAATTATAGTATTTGAGAGGAAATTTAATTTGAGCAGGGCTTTTGATGAAGAACGTCAGAGGTGTCAAAGAAGTAGGATTTTCTTGTGCTTTCTGCACAATTGCCAACGCATAGAGGTAGAACACAAACTTCAAGGTGTAGAAAAGCACAGTTGCTGTGACGTTCCATCACATATCTCAGTTGGACCAGGTAGCAATGATAATAAGATTTATTCTTATTATTCTTATTATATTTTTTAAATCCCAAAGCAAAACCCAGAAATCATGCAAAAAGAAAAGTAATTAGTAAAGAAAAAAAATTATAAACATAAATTGAAGAATCAAAAAAAGCAAAGATATGTCTTAAAGTAGAGAAAAATTTAAGGAAAAAGGAAAAACTCTAGCCTAGCCAAAAACCCATATTTATTTCTTCCTCTCATCATCTCAAAAATTATTCAAAATCCAAACTTACATTGAATAAAAAAAAAAAAGTACAAGGTTGAAATGGAAAGGAGAAACACAGAAAGGGATATATAGGAGAGTAAAGAAAGGAAATTAAAGGTCAAAGCTTTTCTTTTCTTTTGAAATTAACATATATACCTGCATGTTATTGTATCTGTTGAAGGTCTTGAAACAAAGAGGACATGAAAACTGAGTAGGACCAATGAGAATCTGAGCTGGAGTTGGGATCCAATACTGACCCTTATTACGTGTAGTTGTTAAATACCCAGAGTTAGCAACAGTGACTTCTTCTTTATCTGAACAAGAGATCTCACTAGAAGACCAGGTTGATAAGATCATCAAATCAGCAGAGCTTGGACTAGGAAGCCCTAAATGTAAAGAAACATCATCATAAAGAATATTATTGTCTTCTTTTTCTTTGTTTTTTTCCACTTCCATTAAAGATTCTTGATTTTCTTGATTTTCATGGGCATATCTTGTTGGGCTTAAACTCAGAAGTGGGAGAGCTTCTCTAATAGGAGGAGAAGGAGGTGAAGAAAAACAAGAAGATTGGTAGTGAAAGAAAGAGTTGTTGTTAATAGTATTGGAAGCATAAAATGGATAAAAAGATGGATTATGTATATGATTAGAAGGAGAAGAAGAAGAAGGAGAAGGAGACGAGCAGTGATGAAGATGATGGTTTATGTTATACCATCCATTGAAGTGATTGGAATAAGGATCAGTCATGATTAGAACTTAGGAGAAGAAGAGAAAGAAAGAAACAGAGAGAGAGCCAAACAAAAAAAGTGATATGGGGTTTTGTGGGAGCAAGATAACCAAATTAAAGGCAGTGTAAAAGAGAAGAGTACAAAGGGAAAGGAAAATTGAATGAGATCAAGGTTGGTAAAGTGAGAACCCCAATTGAGTTTTAAAAGGAGAGACAAGATATTACTGATGAGGTGTGACTAAACAATACAGAAAAGGTAATCTATTAAGCAGTTAGAAGAAGAAGAAGATAATCTATTAATCTTATTGGGACTTGAACGAGCAACCTATTTATTGATTAATGTGTGAAAAAAGAATATATCAATTCTAAAATAAATTTAATTGATCTTATTTACAATAAAAAATATCAAATAAATAATAAAATAACTAAAATTATAATTAATTACTATTTTTTTCTTATATAATCATTCAATACACTAAATTTTTCTAACTTTTTAAAAATTTATTAACTCTCCTTGTTAAATATCACAATATAATTTTATCATTAGTCAATTCTAAAATTATTAACAAGAATACTAAAAAAATAAAAATACTCTTACTATTTATTTTAATTAATTATATTACATTTTTATTTTAAAATTTATATTTTTGAGTTAAAAAATATATTTTCATATTTTTTGATAAATTTAAAAATAAAAATAAATAAAAATATTTTTTATTTTATTTTTTAAAAATAAAAAAATATATTATTACTTTTTATTTTCAAATTTGTCAAAAATATGAAAATAATTTATTTTTATTTTTATTAAAAAATTAAGAAGAAATAATTTAATTTCTTTTTAATTTTTTTTAAATAAAAATAACAAATAAAAAATATTATTATTTATTTTTGATTTTTAAATTTGTGAAAAAATATGAAAATGAATTTTTTGATATTGAAAAATATTTTTTAAAGTAAAAATAGAATGTAATTAATTAAAAATAAATGGTAAGAATATTTTTATTTTTTTATTATTCTTGTTGATCATTTTAAGATTGACTAGTGGTAAAATTAAACGAAATAAAATATTAATATAATAAAATATTTATCAATAAAAAAATAATATATTTTTAAAATATAAAAAAATTTATTATATTTAATCATTTTATAAGAAAAAATTAATAATTAACCCTCAAACTTATAATCAAAGAAGCACATGGTATTGAAGGAAAATAAGCCAAAGACAAAATCTTTAATTTAGGATTGGTTTAAATTGGAGGCTTGTCTCTCTTAATCCCAATATAATCTAATTACAAGAACAATAGTCTACATTCCTTGGAAAACAAATAGTCTGAATCCAACCCAGCACTTGCTTTGTTGGGCGCACCCTTGTCGGCTTGGCTTGATACCGCCTGAGAGATTGTCCCAATTAACCATCCTTCTTACTCCTGTTTGGTTAATTAAGCAAATTAAGCACCTAATATGGTTGCTATATTAACTACATTTTTAATTACATGCATACAAATCTCTCTCTGATGAGGTTGAGGAGCCCCGCATGGATTTTAAGCTCATTTCTGCTGGGAAAAAAGAAAAGGATAGAGCAATTTCCCAACCACTATGTTGACCTAACAGTGTTCTACTTCTGCTGTAGCAAAAATCCAAAATAATTTTCTTCTTTTGTTGTTCCCGGATACTTTGCCATTACTGTTACATTTTTTTTTTAATATTAAAAAAGAAAAATCGCTTATAAGTCTATAATTTAAAGAAATATACATTTACTATTAGATTATATTTTTATGTGTATTATTGTTCCAAGTTAAAAATTATAAAAAAATATTTATTTATATATATTTAGTGTATATATATGTTTAGTGAATGTAATAATGATTTACAGTGTAATAAAAATATTAAATTGTGTTTGATGATACATCATAATTTTTTTTTTGATTTTTCTAACGGGTGTTCTCAGGATACTTGTTAAAAACGGTCATTTTAGATAAAATATATTTTTAAAATAATTATATTGAGTGTTCTCAGGATATTTATTAAAAACGATTATTTCAGAAAAAATATACTTATAAAATAGTTATATTAGAAAAATATAAATAAATTAATATAAAAAATAAGTTGAATGAGAAAAAAATATGATATATTAATAGAGTTATATTTTATAACAATCACTATCATCTCAAATAATATATATTATAATTCTCACTTTTCACTCATTATTTTATTTTTAAATTTATCTATTTAATATTATATGAATTTTCAATTCTTAAAAGTATTTCGAGTAGTCTTATGATATTCGTTAATTTTTTTTTTAACTAATTGAAAATAATAGTTTGATTTTTACATGGCTAATTAATTTTCAAATATATATATATATATATATATATATATATATATATATATATATATATATCAAAATCAACTTTAGGTCTAATAGTCAAATGACAAATAAATATTATCTCCATTATGTAAAAAGTTTAATTTTTTGTTTTAACTCAAAAATTACAATTTGATATAGTAATGGCAAACTCACCAATAATATTTGGTTTATAATTGTTGGTTGGTTCCTTTCTGAAGAGGTTCGAGTGAGTGAGGTTTCTAACAAGTAGTAATAAATATTTTAGAGGTGTTTAGGTGAAAAATTTATTTTAAAAATATTGTTTTAAAAAGTGTTAATATGTTTAATTTAAATTTTTTTTATTTTTAAATTTTAAAATAATATTTTAAATTAATATGTTAAATATTTAAAAAATTATTTAATATTTTTAAAATTTTAAAATAATATTTTATTTTTATTTTAAGCAAATTTAGACATCCTTATTTAATTGCTAGATGCGGGCCAGTATGTACTGTCAAACTAAAGTTTCACTTTCCTTAGCGTATTAATTATTTATACTGTTAAAATAGTTCAAGCGAATGATATTAAATTTTTGTAGACAAAGAGCACATACTAACATATATCGTTAGTACTTGCTGACTCTTACCTTATGGCAAAGGGGCACATATTTTTCTGAATTTTTATAATTTTTTAAAATAAAATATTATTTAATTTTTAATATTTAATAAAATAATTTTTATGTTTTAAAAAATTAATTCTTTAATTTTTTTATAAAATACTATTTAATATATTTTTATTTTCTTTTCCAATTTTCTCATTATATTGTCTTTTTTTATTTTCATAATTGAAATATCCTTTTTAAAATTTCTTCATCCGTCACTCCATGCCACAATGCCTATCCCCCAACCCTACCATACCTAATCCCAATACCTGCTCCATTACTTGCATTAAGAGAGCCTCTCTGTTCAACTTCCATCTATATTTTTGTTTTATGAAAAAAGATGAGTCAAATTTTCAAATATAGACAAAAAGAATAAATAGTTGGCGTCCAGCAATCCATCGATTTTAAAAATAAATCAAATTAAATTAAATTAATTTTATAAATTATAAACTGAATCGAATTGAATTAATTTATTTTGATTTGATTAATTTAATTTTTTTTATTTTAAAATATATATAGAGTTAGGATATTGTAAAATGATATTATTTTATACCTATATATTTTTTATATTATATATATTAAAAAAATATTATATATATATAAATTTTAGTCGGTACTATTATTTCAATTTTTTAAAATAAAAAAATAAATCAAATTAAATAAATTGAATTCTTTAAAAAAATATATATATATAAATCAAACCGATCAAATTAAGTTGAATTCGGTTTAATTTTTTTTATTTTCTGCTCACCCCTATAAACAGTATGTAATTAAGACATTTCTCAGCTTCATAAAGTTTATCAACGGTAAAATTAAAAACAGATTTTGTCCAAGTTATCATCAAAGCATTTAACTACCAAACTAAACTATTTGTAATGTAATGATTGTTTTTAGAGTTTCAATTTGGAGGTAATTTTAAATTAATTGAAAATGAAATATGAAAAAAAAAACTCTAATTATATATATATTGAAAAATTTAAAGTAAAAAAGGGGATGTCAAAATGTAAGCCTCTACAATTTTTTTTACTATAATATAAAATATAAAATTGTTAAATTACTAGCATAATAATTAATTATTTATATGACTATATTATATTATTGTGAATGTATCATCTTCTTTTATTGTATACATGTGAAAAAGGCCAGAAAATACCTCAAACAATCCATTAACAAAGACAAGTGAAGCCAATCAATTAGGACACCTCTGCCTCGTGTCCTTAATTATCCTTTGGAAAATTCACCCTAAACAAACATGTTCAAGTCACCAAATTTTTAGAATTTGGCCGAATCCAATTTTATAATCTATATAAGAAGACCTCACTATTATGCATTTAGTTAATTATTTTAATTAATTATATCTAGTTATTTATTGATTAAATATTATAACCAAAAGATAAATCATAAATTTTTAATTCCAATAAAAATGTAAAACTCTTTGTTTGATAATAAAAAATTGAATAAAAAGTTAATTGAATCAGCATAGTACTGAAATTATTTTGAATGTTATGAAATTTTAATAAAGTTTTAATTTTAATAGAGTTAATGAAATCGATTTACACTGAGAGTTTTTATATTCAAATTTTTATAAAATTCGAATAAAAATTAATTTTATAATTTTTGTGATATAAAAAAAACTTATAAATTTAACAAAAATAAAATAAAATATAAACCTCTCAAAACTCATGCACATTTCTTTTCTCCTTGGCGTTGGGGATTGGAGCGAGGTGTGTAACAATTCATTTAGAAATTCTCAAATCACGCTTAGTTTCAATGCATGGAGAACATTAGTAGGAGACATTAAAGTGCATCAATTCTTATAAGATTGATGTTTATTAACTTAATCCCACAGACCATCCTTCACGCCATACCATAATTAAAAATTCCCTTATTCATTTAAAAATTCAAATTTTATAAGAAGCAATTGATTTATATTTTATAGATTTTCATATTTAAATATAATATAATTAAAGAATTTAATTTTTTTATTTTAAATATAAGATAATAAATAAAAAAAAATATATTATAATCATTTTAATCTCTCGTTATATTTTTTTATCTTATTTGCATTATTTCATATTAAATATTTAACTCGATAAAATAAAAAAATTATCCATCATATATATTTTCATTTAATTTGTCTCGTGTATCAAATTTTATAAGTATTAATATTTAATTAAATTAAATTTTATTTTATAAAATTTTATATATGAAAATAATATAATTAATACATATATATTTCAATTTAAATTTTATTTTATAATATTAAATCACAAAAATATTTTGTAAAAGTTATACCTTGATGGCCTGATCTTATACGTGAGTTTGTGTGCGAGCGCCGGGAAAAGTAAAGTTTTGGTATAGCAATTGGAGTTATAGACAATATCTTATGTACAGTGTCAGTTCCTCGAAGCTACTTGTCACTGTCTTGTTTTAAAATTTGAAGGCATCTCCCACTATTTTCTCAAAACTAACAGTATTTTATTATGTTTATTAATTATGTCTCTTTTCTTGGTTTCGGTTTCAATATACAAATAACCTTACCACAATTACTCTAAATTTAAGTCCGTAAATCCTAAAAGGAAAATTTTTCAATATTATCATCACTGTATGTGTACGTATATGTATACTCTCTCCTATAATTATGTGCAGCTCATTTTTTTTTTTAGGTGAATTTTGGACTATGAATTTAAAGTATATTATATTTAGGATTGAGTGGGTTTCAAATCGACTCGAATTTGTAAATAAAAAAATAATGAAAAAAAAAATCTCTAAGATTCGAAAAAATAATTGAATTAAAATAAAATAAAATTAATATAATGAGACAATATCAGAAATATTTTGATATTCATATCGAGAATCAAATTAAATTGAATTGTACTTGAATCTCTGAACCAATTTAATAATTTATATATATTTATATAATTATAAATTTATAATATATATATATTTGTATTTATATAGTTATAAATTTATTATATATGATTTATATATTATTACTTATACATATATTTATATTTATATAATTATAAATTTATAATATTTTTTATATATATTATAAAATTATATTCAAATATCCAAATATCAAAACTGAATATCCGAATATAATCTAATTGAAATAATCAAATATTCAAATAAAATTAAAATATATCAAAATTGAAATAAAATTTTCAAACCGTATTGTATCAAATTTTAAAAATATTTTAATATAAATATTTTTTTATTCAAATGGAGATCGAAAATTTAAAAATAAAATCTTCAAAATTTCGTTTAAAAAATATCACATCCCTGGCTTTACCGAATCGTGTGGAACGCTAATTAAATTCATTCATACACGCTACGTGAACGGAATAATTTCTCATCTTAAACAATGGAAAATCTAACAAATTTAAAACTAATTCTAAATTATTGAAATGGATGTGCAAGAAATTTCTTTTAAGGGAAAAAAAAAAGTCTACCCAACATTGTAATTGAATTATATTAAAACAAAAACAGATGATTTAGCTATAAATTATAAATCTAACCATTTTTAAGTGTAAAATATCTATATTTTATGAGACCTTATCATTTATGATATGATATCAATTTATGATTAATTTTAATATTATATAAAAATAAACATATAAATATTTTTTGAAAATAAATATAAAAATATTATATAGTTTATATAAATAACTATTATTATTTTAAAATATTTTTGAAGCGGTCTTTTCATTAATATTTTTATAATAATATAAGAATTTAAATTATTAATTACAAAATTCAATAAAAAAAGAGAATAAAAATTTTGAAAGTAATTAAAATATATCAAAAATATCATCCTAATTAATTATTTATTGATTTCTCTTAGTCTCATTTCTATTTTTTACTTAATTTATTCAAATAAAATTATTATATGTAAAAAAAAAATTTAAAAAAATCTTTTAAGTTTTTATGTTAAATATCTTATTAATTATCTAATATTTATTTTTAATCATTTTTTAAATACTTTAAAGTATTTTAATAATTTATAAAAATAAATAAATAAATAAATAAAATGGTGAGCATATAGAAAATTTTAAAATTTATCAATATTCCAACTTTAATATATATATATATAATTTTTTTTTAATGAGAACATAATAATAATGGAAGAGAAGAATCATATATTGTCAAGTATATTGTTATTTGTTGACATAATTTAATTAAAAGCAATTAAAATTCAGATTTGAGAAAAAAAGAAAAGCAGATTGAAACACGTGGGAAGCTTTTGTGAGCGAGAAGCTGAAAAGCAGACACGTAGTAAATGTCAAAAACAGAAAAAAATAAATAAATAAATAAAAATTAAAGGGAAATTGCAGAGAAGATAGGAAAGAGCAGAGGAGAGGAGAAATGGAGTTTCAAGTGCAATGGTTGATTAGGAGTTCGCTGTTCACTTGATGACATGACCTCTCTCCCTCGTCTCTTTCTCTTTACATCTCCATTTCTTTGTCCGTACAAAAGAAGCTCCAAACCACTTCAACTCCCAATTATTATTTGGCTATCTCAAACAAACCACATTTATTACTCAACCATGCAACAAAACTCATCAGTCTGAACTTGGGAACCTATGGACATTGTCTATTTGTTCCATAGGCAAAGGTACGAAGAAAGATAACAGAAGATGTTTCAGATAAGTCGTAGCAAATAACAGGTAAAATAACAGGTTTTGCAAGGACATGAAAGGTAAAAGCCACATGTTCTCATTTTTCATACGTCATTTGCAACTGTTCTCCCATTCCTCGAGAAATATTTTAAGGATAGAATAGTCTATGTAAAGCTGTACAGCATATAATGCTTCAAGGAAACTAATCAGCTAAGTTGACGCTTTCGTAGAGTTCATTTATTTTCCAACCAAACGGGGGAAATTCAAAACCATAGATATGCATGGGAAACGAATTTCTTTCTAATAATGGAACAAACCGGATGCTATGGCTCAGACCAAAAAGGCTACTTATTTGGGAGAAACAAAATGAATTCAAAAACTCGCAACGCAGAGTTGGAGATTTGACCACAATTAACAGAATGATCTCCCTGACCACTTAAAAATGCCAATAATCCAGACTATGAATTAGTCATGTAAGAAGACATAGAAGATGATGATGCATCAACTCAACTTCACATATTCAGAAACTGGCAAGGTCTAAGACTGGTGATGATACAATTACTCTATAATTTGTAAATAAAGCATTTTACCAGCAACAATCTTTACAACAAAACCATGAGAATTAATCGAATCAAGGGGGAAAAAATACCCAACTGAAAAATGGGATGCAATGGGGCCTTAATTTCGGTGACCAACTCCAAAGTGGAACCTCTTTGCATGCCTGTCATTAAATGCATATTCAAGCCGCAGAGGGCCTAATGGGGAGTCCACTCTGACGCCAAAGCCAAATCCATATCCACTTCCAGGCTTTAGCCTTGCGCCAGCAGGATCACCTAATAAAGATTAAAGAATAATGAAAACATTAAAGATCCATTTACAAAGTTGTTTAAGCTACTGCTATTGAGAAAAGCTAAATGTTAAAAATGTTGAAGAATCAAATCAAATTAATTCAGCAAATTACTCTTAAAAAAAAAGTCATTAGAGTGGGAGGAACATCACATGCTCGAATAGTGACGATTCAAAGTTTCTACCCCATAAATGACAAAACACATAAATGTTCAGCTTTGACCATTAACTTTCCATAATAGGCCACTGAGGTCAGGCGCAGCTGACATTGGTATTTCAGGATAAGGAAGCTACTCTCGCTAAACCCAATTATATAAATACTGTCACAAAAATAATGTGAAGAGAGGCTTATGCAGGACACTCAGCTTCTTGATAGTGCACATTTTCAATCCATATCTCATCCTGAACAGGAATCTAGAACATAATCATCGCCCATCTTTTTATCTTTTTGTCACAGATAAACATTATGTGGCGCATAACCAAAATTTTCACTTCTAAACAGCAATAAATGAACAAATCACAATAGACCTACCAGGAACGGTGGGTCCAGATCCCATATCAGTTCCATAATCGGAAAAAAGAACTCCTTCCACCGGTCCCAACTGTGAACCGAAGAGAAGCAAAGGGTCAATGAATAAACCTTTTAAATTGAGTTTAAATTACAAGGGCAATTACAAGCAAGCATTACAAGGGTGATCAAGCAAATCATAGGTAGTAAAAGAAATATAACAGAAATAGCATAAGTCAATGATACCAGCAGGTTTACGAAAGGAAGTACAAAAAAAAGGTTGCAATCACCTACCAGTGGGAAAGAAATTTCACCAGAGCCGACTATATAATTTCACCAGACCCTTTGCTTGATCACCAAAGAGAAGCAAAGGGTCAATGAATAAACCTTTAAAATTGAGTTTAAATTACAAGGGCAATTACGAGCAAGCATTACAAGGGTGATCAAGCAAATCATAGGTACGAAAAGAAATATAACAGAAATACCACGAGTCAATGATACCAGCAGGTTTACAGAAGGAAATAAAAAAAAAGTTTGCAATCACCTACCAGTGGGAAAGAAATTTCACCAGAGCTGACTATATAAGACCGACCAGAGCCTACAGCACCTTCTTCGTATCCTCTCACACTGTTTGTTCCACCAATGGCAAATGCTTCATGAGGAGAGAAATTACCCACCACATGGCCACCAGATAAACTAGAAATGAGAACAGGAGCAGGTCAGGAAGCAAAATCAGATCTGTTTCACTAAAATTTCACCATAATAAAGCTGAATCCAAACAAGCAGTCAACAGAAAGCAAAGCAACTTTTTGCAAAAGCACAGTTGCCTTAGGGTTTAGACATTCTAGTTAGCACATGCAAATTCAACAGGTAGTTCAATTGATTTTCATAAATTCAACAGGTACTTCAATTGATTTTCATAAACATGTGTGTAGGATGAAATGCAGTGCCCTAAAGGATTTATGATGCACCCATTAGGTGTGATGCCAAATATTTGTTTGCGAGTCATTCCTATAATATGATGCTAGGTTACTCACCTAACATCTTATTATTTATTTTCTATTATATCTTTAATTGCACTTGGAGCTAAACTTGAATACACTTGCACCTTAGATTTATGCCAAAGCTTCCGGTGCATCAGTTTTTGCTTTCTAGGTATCATATGAGTTTTTGTTTCCAATCTGAAATTTCTTCCAATGTCAGACCATGTTCCCAAGTATATGCCATTCAAACTGTCATATTGAAAAAATTAGAGAAAGATGCCTCACCTTACAAGAAAGAGAACAGGACCAATTTCTATTCCCTTTCTAGCACGTGCATTTACTCTGTTGAAAAACAGCCACTCAGGCAAAAGAGGAAGTCCTTGTTCCACATTCAATACAAACTGCAAGGATGCAAATGAATGTCCATAAATACATTAAAAGCTAAAACTGTAGATCACTCCGTCTCTGAACTATGCCCACACAAAGTGGTCAGAATGCTTGATATGGTTTATAGATGACTAACCATTGAAGAACCGTGGTCACCAGAACCAGTATAGACACTTTCAAATTTAGCAAGCAGCGTATCATCATGAGCCTTGCCACTGCACCACAAAATAGGTAAACAAAGAACACCAAATCAGAAGACAAGTGCATTTGACTAACAAACAACCTAATAAAGAACCAACAAACCATGGCAGCCAAACTTTTAAAAGTTTCACATTATCTGCTATCAGAAATGCATACCTTGCAGTAAGGGGACTGCTGTAGTGGTCCTTAATGATTGGGTTTCCTTTTTCATCACGTGCACCAGCATGCTGTAATATTGGGATAAAAAAAATTGTTAAATAATAACAGATTAGACTAGAAGAAGAAAGACAGAGAACAGGCAAGCAGTCTGCACAGCAAATTTTTTCTTCCTTTTCTTGGTGATCATTGTTATCAATGAGGAGATATGTAGAGGCAGATACAGATTTTTCTTCCCTCCTGATTGATACTTCCAAGTTTCAATGATGCTACTGAAGTACCTGAAAAATTAGTCCAGCTGTTCCACTCCACTTTGGTCTAAGTGGTCGACTGAATTCTATACCGGCAGTTACACGCCCAATGGTAAGACTGCTATTGCCAGGCTGGTTACCATGAACAAGATTCCCAGGGGTTCTTGAATTCTAATACATGTAGAATCATTTCACATGTCAAAAGGCATTCTTATCAGAAAAACTAATTATAATTAGTCACACAAAATCCAAAAAATAAAAAATACCTGCACCATAATAGTTCTCGATGTCCGCTTGTCATCACCTTGAATCCATGGGTCTGTATAGTTTATGCGAAATATTGAGTCTATTTGACCTCTCTCCAAGGAAATATTAAGTTTCTGATTCCTTCCAAAAACATTCCTATGAGAATAAGTGAAGCTGCAACACAAAAAGAAGGAACTGTAGATAAAACAGCATACTCAAAAGTTATCACCTGATTGTAGTTTGGCAGTACATGTCATCACCAGAAAGTAAGAAGACGTGTTTATATTCCATGTATCCAAATTAAGTGATTAGGCACTGTCAATCTTCCAAACTAATCATCCTGAAAACCCTTCCTATCATTCATAAAGAACTAATATTTTTCATTAACCAAATTTCTCATCCCAATCCAACCATTAACTTTTTATTTACATTACATTTTCATAAACCAAAGGAAGATCAATGTTAAAAAATGGAAGAGCAAAAAAAGAGAATCTAAGGAAGTAAATGCTTGTGACAGGAGGCCAATGCTTGGGGCACTGTTAAAAGTGTTAGCTTGTGACCACTTCATACAACATACATACATTAAATGATGGGAGTATCTCTAACTGTTCCTGCACATACCCCATTTTGTGAGACCATGACTGGCTAATGGCCTGTCAGTGTGTTGTGTTTTGTCTGACTCTCATTTAGTGAGACACCATAATTGGCTAATGGCCTCTTGTAAGCATACACATGCAATCATTCTCATTAAATGGCTCTGTAGAGTTTAGCTTTTTTGAAGAGAAAAAAAAAATAGTATCATTACCTTCCAATAAGTCCTGATAGAGGATAAAGAAGAAAGGAAAACAGAAGCAATCAATTAAGTATTTTGTAACATTACCTTCCAATAAGTCCTGATAGAGGGCCACTTGTAATCCTAAAAATAACAATAAAATCAGTATATAATGTTTCTCGTATGCCAGATATATAACTTTAAAACACATGAAAAATTACATGAAGTCGCATTAACACCAGTGCCATCTGAGTTAGCATCACTCACCCACTAGATATTCCACCACCAGCAGAGAAACCTCCACTTGGGCGTTCAACAACATTCATTACCAAATCAACTTTGCCAGTATCTAAACAAAGAGAGGCGAAAACATTAATTTCTAAATGCAGGGTTAAAAAGTAACAAAAGCCTATATGCAGCACACAAGCACTTCAGTACAATTATGCTAACAATTATTCTAACAGTGATGCAAAACGTATAGCAACTAAGACCCTATTCATATTCAACCTTTATGATTGGAAGAACTGTGGAGACCAATCCATGTGACACTTGATTCATCAAGTAATATCAATCAATACAAAAACCAAATTGATAAGGACTCGTCCTCAAATTTAAAACATCTCTGTTCAGCCAAAAAGTTATTCTGCACATCTAAGGTTTATATTTAGGCATATCTGCGTCCAACCATACTAAAGGATATTGCACATTTTGCAGATGACCATCATTTTTCAGGATTTTATTGCAAAAATATTTGACGTGTAGTTTAACATGTCCCAGAATATGATGTTGCAGTTTTTTATCATGAGACACTTCAACAACTAGATATTGTTTCACCTCCAGCAGGTTGGGGAATGATGCTGACATCTTCCATGATTCCCATAGTTAACACGGTATCTACGTCTCTTTTTCCTTGAAGCATGCTGTAGACCTACAAATGGGCCATTTAATGTAAAACACTTGTTAAAAATTGAGTGTTCAACCACTAGATCAAATGCCTGTGCATACGCATTGAAGTGTGAAACAATAAAGGAAAACAATCCAACCAAGTAAATAATATCAGCAAACAAGTTAATTCGTACTAATTTTTGAAGTAGAATTACAAAGAATATATCTTTCATTAAACTAAAAACAAAATTATTATAAAAAAAAAAAAAGAAGAAGACAGAAGCTAAAAGAAACTTCAAATGCAAAAATGTATGTGTTCTACTAAAAATCATCATTATCATACTTGCCTAAACACTTCTCGAAGTGAGAATACACCATTTCATATGACTTATTACAAAAAACACTGTCAAGGGATAAGTCTTGGACCAGAATTACCTGTCCCTTCTTAGTTGTAAGTTGCCTAAGTATTGTTTCAGGTTTTGTCTTCCCTTTAGTTGGTTCACCACTGAAGATAGCAATAAACACATGTCAATCATGTATCCTAGCATTAATGTTGTTATAGCTTTTAAGACTTTGTGCATGTGTGCATAGCAAAAGGCAGATGCACCTGTTAAGCAAATTGAGGGTAGGATCTTACGTTTTTCTGTCAAGGAAACGTATAGAAATGTTGTTCACTTCAGCTTCTGCAACTTGTAACCTGATAATACCACCAGAAAGGATCTCAACTCCTGAAACCTATAATAGCAATAAAGTGCCTAATTAGATATAGAAGCTTCAATCATAAAAAATAAGACAAACATAAGTGTGTAACTCCAAGAAAAACTAGAAATTCTAAAATGCCACGTCATGAAAGATGCAGCACTAACCAAGCCAAAAAGACCACGTTCCATGTACCAGCCATTGATGGAAGTGATCACATCATCCAAATGCCTGATATTTACCACTTTTCCTGCACAGCTTGACATCAAAAATTAAAACCAATGAAGGTTTGCTATTTAAAGATTCAAATGCAACATGAAAAGTATATCTCTGTATAAGAGAAGCATAACATATATTTAGAGAGAGGATATGTTCGGTAGCCCCTCAACTTGACACAAGACAAATGAAGAAAACAAGCAGAAAATTTGAAGAAGGAAATAGTAAGTGACACCATAATATTGAGAGGGGGAATGAGATAATGGAAGTGAGGGGGAAAAGTGGATCCTTCATGTATGCCCAAAAAAATAATAATAGAAAACCTACCATATCCATGACGGAAAGCATCCTCTAGAAACTTTGTTGGAAGAACACTGGCTCCTTCACATACCAGTCCACGGAACTCTTGGTTTGGTTCTACCTTATGCCACAGAAATAAATACCGAGTAATTAATTCAAGTCAAAACATTACACGAAAAAAATATGGAGATGTTTACAATTGATTTGCAGTTAAAAAAAAGACATTTGCATCAACATGAACAATTAAAAAAATCATAAAATATGCTGCATAGTCGTCACTTTAATAGCATATAATCATAATCAACCATCCTCAACAACTTGTGCTCAATGATTGACCCCTAACTCTACTTTTTCTTTAACGCATTAATACCATTTCCATTATCGGCTCAGTCGATATGATATTTGTATACCTGAAACACTAATCTTATACCATCTCGCGTATCTACTGCGACAGGCATACACGAGCAAAAAAATCCACTGTCAATAATCCTATGCACATCCTCTTGAACCTCGCGTACCGTTAGAGCCGAGTTGGCACGGCAAGCTTTCAAGGCTGCCAATGCCTCCCCTTCCAGGTCCTTTCTCTCGAGCTCCTCTCCGTCCTTGTTCCTCACCAATACTTCGCTTATCAAAACTCTCTCCTCATCGTGCCTGCTCGCTGAGTGAGCACCACCACCACCCCCTTTCTGCTGAGTCACCAAGCCTTCTGACCCCGGCTCCACAGGTTGACTCACCGATAACGACGCCGAGCAAAGGATCGGCGATTTTGCATGTGACTCGGAGGAAGGTGAATCTGCCGACCGTGCGAGTGATAATGAAGCTGAACATAGAAGAGGTGAGTTGGCAAACGCTTTAGACTTTGGAGGTATGTGGATTCTAGAGCGAGTTAAGAGCGAGTCGATGAAATTAGTAAAGGAGATTTTAGTTTTGGAAAATTGAGACAAGAAAGGGAAATGAGGTAATTGTTGGTGTTGCTGCAGCAATGGAGGAAGAATAGGAACTTTGTGTGAAGATGAGGTGAAACAAACGCCGTCGTTCTGAGGCATTGCGGATGTGGATTAGTATAGTAAGACACTGAATTATTAATTTATTACAGAGAAATTCTTTTAATTGAAGATCATTTGGGTTTTGAAGCAGGTGGAGATAAACCCTAGGCGGGTAAGTAAAGCTCCGCCGAGTAGAAGAGAGTCGCCCCTGGTTGAATTTTTCTGGAAAACAATCAAAAGAGAAATTAAAAAATTAAAAAAAAAATAAAAAGTTATTTGTTTTGATCCGGCCGGTTTTGGAAGGACTTGGCGGCCAACCCAGCGGATCACAGTGGTGATCTCACTAGTCACACCCTGATGATTCGCCGTCATCCTACGGCCCATACAAATCTAAGAAACTAGGCCTGAGCCTGTCCCGTATTGGATAGGGTTGGGCTTGCATCGTAAGATTAATTATGTGGAGAAATTAATAAGTCCTCCAAAGTAAAACAGTAACTTGCATGGATTGCTCTCTATGCCATCTTAAATTATAAGGTGATCCTTTTATTTTCAACAAATGCACATAATTCCTACATCCAATGAATTTGAATAGAATCTAAATTGTTTGTGAATAGCCTTCAATTATTTATAAATTACATAAATTTTATTTAATAACCATCACATCACTAATAAAAAAAAATTAATTGCCAAAAAATATTTTAAAAAAATAATGTGAGAATATAAAAAGATGTATAAAATAAAAAATAAAATATTAAATAATACAAACGATTTAAACTGGATTTTTAATTGTGTATTAAAATTATATTATGAATTAATTGTCTTGCATTATATAAATTCAAGTCAAAAATATACATGTATGGCAATCCAATCCATTAATAAATAAACCAACTATTGGAATTAATACATATTCACTAAGCTCACAAGTAACAACATGTGCAAATTGCAAAGCAAACAATTATATTTAGAATTTGAAGGTTTTAGGATATAAAATATTTTTTATTGAAATTTTTATTAAAATTACTCAATATAACAATGCGCTTATTACTCCAAAATTATAATTTTATATCTTTAATAGTGTTTTCAGAATCGGACCGGTTAAAAAACTATTGAAAGTAAGTGGTCAAAGAGTCATAGATTCGATTAAAATCGAACCGATTAAATCGAAAAAATCCTATATACATATATATGTATATATAATTTGACATTTATTACATATATGATAAAAATAAATATAATTTGACATTTATTAGTTTTGATAAAAAATAAAAAAATTTAAATTTTTTTTAAAAAAAATCTGACCCGCTCGAACCTTAAAACCAGTCCGATTCAATTGGTACACTGATTAACTGACCGATTCACAAGTTTTTTAATCTATTTTTGAGGATGAATTTTTGAAAATTAATTGGATCAATTATTAATTCGATTCTCTATTTTTTTAGTTTGATTGACCGATCCGATTCAATTTTGATAATCATAATCTTTAAATGAGCCTCAAAGTCTGATAATATAATTATAAATATTTAATTCATTATTTTTATTGAAATTTTTAATACCAATCTTATATATTTATTTTAAAAACATATATTTAATAAAAAAACTGAGAAAAAGTAAAACAATTGAGAGTTTTAATTGGCAAAAGTCCAAAATAAAAAATTTAGGAGAGAAGAATTAAATGAATTTTTATAATGTTCATGAATAAATAATTCGCATTAAATTGAAAAAAAGAGTTGCAACTTACAAGAGTCTATTTATATATTATATAAAGGAAATAAGATAAGAACAATTTTAGTAATGGATAAAGAATACAAACAACAATAGTTATCTTTGAAAAAGGTAAAGAAAAAGAGAGGTAAAGAAATATATATATAAATATATCACTGGTTACCTTTCAAAATTTGAGGGTTGAGGGGCTGCTGTGTTTTTTTACTCAGCAGTCTCTTATGTGGTCAATTTTTGCTACTTAAAAAATTTTAAAAAATTATATTTTGATAGTGTTTGATATAATGAATCTATTGATATATTTTTCATTCTAAACAAAAATCATTTGGATGGCTAAAAATATATTAGAAATGCGTTAAATTTAGACCGTTAAATATAATATATAAAATTTCTAATGCATTTTCAACAATCAAAATATAATTTTTTAAAATTTTTTAAGTAGTAAAAATTGGCCATGAGAGGTTGCTGTGTAAAAAAACACAGCAGCCCCCTCAACCCGTTGAATAACCTGTCTAAATGAATGCTAATCCTTGTAATTTGTTTGTGGTTACTGTGCTAATACGTTGTATTGCTTGTTTTAAGCAGTCATGAACTTAATCAATCAGAACGGTAAAATGGAAGTTAATGGGAAGGATGATCTTAAGGCACCGCTGCTGCAGCCTCCAGATCATATTGCAATTTCTGTCCCCAAACAGAAGGATGACCGTGATAAGAAGGTTAAAACTATTAAGTGTAAAATAGGGGAAATCAAGTGCGCCTCTTGTGCCACATCCATAGAATCTGTGCTAGGGAGAGCTTAGTGGAGTTTAAAGGCTTTGGTATATAGCCACTTGATGGCCATGCTGGTATCTCTTACATACCACAGCTAGTTACTGTAAGTCAGCTTGAAGAACTTGTACCAGTCCTTGTTCATTTTTATTTTGAAAAAATAATTGGTGAATTCTTATGAGTTTTCCCTAATCCTATTGGAATTAGCATGTTTCCTTTTTTTTGCGTTTTTTCATTTGGTAAATGCAGATAAAGAGCTGTATGAGATGGAATTTTATTTTGATTTTGTGCTTTTTAATTTGCCTGTTTCAAGTTTTGAAAATTGTCTGGATCTTTTTTCCCTGCTAATTTGTATGGCTTCTTTATATTCTGAATCTAGAAGTACTTATTTTGTAAACTTCTTTAGGCTCAAAAAATTAAGGAAACTATAGAAGCTGTTGGTTTTCCATTTGACGAGTTTCCAGAACAAGAAATATCAGTATGCCGGCTCAGGATTAAAGGAATGGCATGTACTAGCTGCTCTGAGTCTGTTGAACGTGCTCTCCTTGTGTCTGATGGACTTAAAAAAGCAGTGGTTGGTCTAGCTCTCGAAGAAGCAAAAGTTCACTTTTATCCGAACCTCACTGATACAGATCACATTATAGAAGTAGTAGAAGATGCTGGCTTTGGAGCTGAGATCATCAGTTATGGGAATGATGTGAACAAAGTGCATTTGAAACTTGAAGGAATTGATTCCGCAGAAGATGCTAAAATTATTCAATCCTCCCTTGAGTCATCAAGAGGTGTGAATCATGTTAAAATAGACCTTGCAGAACATAAGGTAACTTTTAGCTATGACCCAGACTTTACGGGTCCAAGATCTCTTATACAGTGCCTCGAAGAAGCTTCCCAAGGTTCCAACATTTACCATGCAAGCTTATTTGTGCCTGCAAAGCTAAGAGAAACAGAGCAGATGCAGGAAATTCGGACATACAGAAACCATTTTTTTTTGAGCTGCCTTTTCTCGGTTCCAATGCTTCTATTTTCCATGGTACTTCCAATGCTTCATCCTTATGGTACGTGGTTAGAATACAGGATTCAAAACATGCTTACTATTGGAATGCTTCTTAGGTGGACCTGTGCAGTTCATTGTTGGCCGAAGGTACTGAACAAGCACACGTCATTTACTTTCTTGTTATTTCACATTGATGCCATTCCAATATGAACTGATTATCTCTGTTTTTGAGAAATGAAAAGTATAGCTGTTTGCATTGATAATAATGAGAAACCCATTAATCTTTCCTCGTTTAATGTCTTTTTCAGGTTTTATGTGGGATCATACCATGCATTGCGAAGGAAATCTGCCAATATGGATGTTTTGGTTGCATTAGGAACCAATGCTGCTTATTTTTACTCTGTGTATATAGTGATAAAAGCAATGACTTAAGATAAATTTGAAGGGCAAGATTTCTTTGAGACAAGTGCCATGCTGATATCCTTTATTCTTTTGGGGAAGTATTTGGAGGTTCTAGCTAAAGGCAAGACATCAGATGCTTTAGCGAAGCTGACAGAGCTTTCTCTTGATACAGCTTATCTGTTGATACTAGACAGTGATGGAAATGTCATCTCAGAGATGGAAATAAGTACAGAATTGATACAAAGGAATGATATATTAAAGATTGTTCCAGGGGCAAAAGTTCCTGTTGATGGGATTGTCATAGATGGCCAAAGCCATGTGAATGGAAGTATGATCACAGGAGAGGCAAGGCCCATTGCTAAAAAACCCAGTGACAAGGTATCATTTGGAATTTACATATTGTTACATGTGGTATCTCAGAAATAATAAAAATGCATGGAGATTATCCTTTTTTTTTTAATCCTGCACTTTTACTCCACAAGTAGGTAATTGGTGGGACCATGAATGAGAACGGATGCTTGCTCATCAAGGCTACTCATGTTGGGTCAGAAACTGCGCTTTCCCAAATTGTTCAACTTGTAGGAGCTGCTCAACTTGCCAGGGCCCCTGTTCAGAAAATAGCAGATCAATTCTCCAAGTTTTTTGTTCCTACAGTCAGTTCATTACCTCCTTTATCTTGTCTTTCATCAGGTTTTGTAGTCGATGATCAATTTTACTTCCCTATAAAAAAAAGTGTGCTATTTCTTTTGTTTAAGAAAATCGATTGCTGTGAGAGGGTGTGATCCATTATAGAATATAAAAAAGAATATTCTCTTTTGAGCTTGGCTCCAGAAATTTTGGGCCATGATTTCCTCGAAGACAACCCCCCCTCTCGCCCCCTCTTCTTCCTTTAAAACTGCAAATTGAAGAAACCGCCCAAAAAAAAGAGGAACATATGAATTACTTAGCTGAAATATAAACTATAGAACATTCTGTTTTGTTTTTTTTTTCCTTTGGACACACTGGTGAAAATCAAGTCATTTTAATGCATTGACAGTCTCTGGAAACTTTATACGTGGGATATTCATTCTATCTTTCAGTGGCATCTTTGAGAACTGCACTGAAAAGGCTTTATTTAGTTAAATTATGAGCAAATTAGTGACAAGCAAGGTAGAAAATTAGAGTAAGAAGAGAAAGTAAATTCAGATCAAAGAATCCTCTTTTAGGTGAATAAGCTTGTGCTTGTAGATTATAAAGCAAAGAATATCATTTTTCCTGTGATTTAGAACTTCTACAACTCTGATTGCTTGATAAACTTACAACATCAATTTTATTTTTTGCTCTCTGCAATTTGATTTTCTGTGACACAATGTAGACTGTAGGGAACTTCTTTGCTTTTTTTCTTTCTCCCTTTTTAAAATTCTGTAGAAATGTTGAATTTTTCTTCTCATCCATCATCCAACGCTTATGCTTTATGCGCTTTCCAGTCTGTTCACTTCTTTGGTTCTAGTTTGATAGTGCTCAAATTCCTGTTTTCTTACGTGGTTGTACGCTTCATTACTCATTGATAATTGATCAACCTATTTCAGGTTGTTATTGCAGCTTTTTTAACGTGGCTGGGATGGTTCATTCCTGGAGAAGCTGGTCTTTACCCTAGACATTGGATACCAAAAGCCATGGACGGATTTGAGCTTGCACTGCAGTTTGGTATATCAGTGCTGGTGGTTGCATGCCCATGTGCTCTAGGGCTACCAACACCAACAGCTGTCATGGTTGCCACGGGCAAGGGCGCTTCTCAAGGTGTGCTTATCAAAGGTGGAAATGCACTTGAAAAGGCCCACAAGGTAAAGCCCTCTGTAAAATGGATTTGTTAAATAGGATTCATATTCAATTGAAATGAATTGAGCTTACCCAAAATACAAAGTATGTTGGTAAGTCAAAAGTTGTTGTCATTTTCCAATAGAAGTCGCATGTTTTGATACTGTTTGGGTAGAGGGGGGGAAGGCTACTCCTTGTCATGTAGCTCACCAGTGAACCCCAGCAAAGGGTGGTTATTGCTTTTTTGTTTCTGTATTCATTAAAATCTTGGATACTTACAGAAAGTGACCACTTATATATGCTGCATTTACATTGTCTTAAGATCCCTAGGTTCAAAAAGCTCGCAGCCTAGGAAGATTGCCATCAAATTGATATTATAATGGTCTTGGAGTTCATGGTTTTCATATTAGGAAGAACTAATTCTTTTGACTTTCATTGCATCTCTTACTTGAGATTAATTGAATCTTTATCAGTGGATGGATTCATATGTGTCAAATTGCCTTTTACAGATGATTGTTTTTACCAGACTATTGTTCCTCCTATCATGCAGGTGAAAACAGTTATCTTTGACAAGACAGGGACTTTAACAATTGGAAAACCAGTAGTGGTTAGTGCTGTGCTCTTTTCCAGTTTCTCAATGGAGGAATTCTGTGACATGGCTACTGCTGCTGAGGTGGGTACCCATAGCAATTTTCTGACGTGAAACAATACGATTGAAATATGACTTTGCTCGAGTACAAATTGGGAAATTTCTTTTATGATAAAATAAGGTTCAAGATGCCAGCTTAACAAACAAACTTGGTTTGCTTTGGAATGGGGGGAGGGTTGAAGTTTGCTGGGATTGACACTTTTAAAATTAAAAATAAGTCACCGTTCATTTTAAAGCATTTCTGGGTACTTTTCAAGTTGTTTGAATATCTGAGAGTGTATGTTAGTTATGGAAATACACGTGTAACATAGAAAGCGGTGTTTTATAGATGACTTCCTGCTGCTATTACAGCGAGGAGATAAATTTTCAAATTTTTTTTTCTCCCTCCTCAGGTGAATAGTAAACATCCAATAGTAAAAGCTGTGGTGGAGCATGCTAAGAGTCTACGGCAAAAGATTGGGTCTAAAACAGAACATATTACCGAGGTTAAGGACTTTAAGGTACACACCGGAGCGGGGGTAAGTGGAAAAGTGGGTGACAGTATGGTTTTGGTTGGGAATAAGAGGCTCATGCAGGCTAGTAATGTCACGATTTCTCCTGAAGTTGAGAACTACATTTCAGAAAATGAGAAGCTGGCTAGAACGTGTGTGCTAGTTTCTATTGATGGAAAAATTGCAGGCGCTTTTGCTATGACTGATCCAATAAGCCAGAGGCTGAGAGTGTCATTTCCTTTCTTCATTCCATGGGCATCTCATCCATCATGGTGACTGGGGATAATTGGGCTACAGCAGCTGCCATTGCAAAGGACGTTGGAATAAAAAAGGTGTTTGCTGAGACGGATCCTCTGGGAAAGGCTGACGGGATCAAAGACTTACAGATATGCTTATGTTTATTTAGTCAAGTTATTGCCTAATTCATAAACTTATAAACATTAATGGCTATCAACTAGTCATAGTGCATTACCAAATAAGTAATTTATGTTGGTTTTGCATCATTATTTAGAAATGATTAAACAATGATCCATTGGGTGCGAGCTCATTTTTCGCAAGGGCTCAAGATGTGAAATATTTGTGCTGGATGTAGGGAAAAGGATTGACTGTGGTAATGGTGGGAGATGGGATAAATGACTCCCCAGCCTTAGTTGCAGCTGATGTTGGCATGGCAATTGGTCCTGGCACTGATGTAGCCATAGAAGCAGCTGATATAGTTCTCATCAAAAGCAACTTAGAAGATGTAGTTACAGCCATTGATCTATCTAGAAAGACCATTTTGCGTATTCGGCTAAACTATGTGTGGGCCCTTAGCAATAACATTCTCGGTATGCCTATTGCTCCTGGAATCCTGTACCCATTCACTGGAATTCGGTTGCCACCTTGGCTTGCTGGTGCTTGCATGGCTGCTTCATCGCTTAGTGTTGTTTGTTCTTCACTCTTATTGCAGTCTTACAAGAAACCTCTGCACATTAGAAATTCTAACTGCAAAATTTACCATGATAGCATATGACAATCCTAATGAATTGCAACTAAGGTTAACTTTTAAGCCCTCGTTATTGTAATGGTGAACAAGTACAGTTCATGCTCTACAGCATGTAATAATGTAAGATCTTGATTCTTGTGCGATACTAATGCCTGAGAGACAAACTACAAGTCGTTTCTTATATTTGATATACTGAACAGGGCACCCTACATTGCTTTTCTACGAATGGTATGAAATACTAAATAGAACGACATGCGATTAATTCATACGAAACAAAAGTTTTGCCCTTGGTGCGCAATGAGAGATGGGTCAACTACAAGTCGTTTCTTTTATATCCTAAACGACAAATTAAATAAAAAATAGAAGGACAAATTTACAGAGGAATTAAGAACGTATTGTGCCTGTGATAAACGCAATTTCAACGACAAGAAACAGCTCAACACGTAGCTTATCTCCGGATCTGTACTCGTCGGCTACCAAAACCTCTTTCCTTGTTAATTTTCCTTCTCGATGAATTTTTTTTTCCAGCGAACATTCTGTCTGCCTCTTTCTTATAGTGAAATTTCCATTGTGGATCATTAGAAAAGGTAAGTTTGAAATAGCTCTTCTTTTATATTTTTATTACTATTTTTAGCTTTGGGCTATTGCATTGATCAACCCTCGTTTAATTTCTTAGGAAGCATCAGTCTTCATTCCAAATAATCTGGGGAACAGCGGAATAAATTATTGGGTCTTGCTGGGAATCTTGATTTGACTTGAAATGTTTCAAGGTTTTTGGTTTTGTGAAAGCTTGGGGGATTAATTTTAAGGGATATGCTTTTGGATGATTACGACTTAATATAATCTATATTGGGTTTAAAGATTTTTTGGGCTTTCGGTTTTATGGATACCCTTTTGTGTAGCTGCTGAGAAAATGGAAGAAAGTGGAATTCTTTTGGGGTTTTATTCTCTTTGTTTTTTTAGTTTATAGTAATGGAGATGCCTGCTCGGGTGAGCCAAGTACTTGCATTAGGTCTAATAAAGTGCGTTTGTTGCTTTCTTGAACATTACAATATGTGAAATTTGAGATTATTTCCTATCCTGCTTTTCTCAGCAACTGCAGAACATTAGGGTTTTGGAGTTTAGCAATTCAGTTTGTTGACATATGGATAGTTCAGGTTTGGGAGGTAGGGTTTTGTCTGGTTCAGCTGGTGGATTATTTGACCTTGAGTCACCAATTCATAGACAGCAGCAGACCCAGTTGGGAAATCCCTCATTAGCCCATCAACGTCACTTGAATTTAATAGGTAGTCTTGACAACGATCATCAACCCGTTGGGCTAATGGAAGTTAAAGGTTCAATCCCAAAGGGATATTTAGCAAATTTCAGTAAAGGGAAAGCAGTTAGCCCTTTTAATGCCACAAATAAGGGCAATGTGAGTGAGGATGATGAACCGAGTTTTACAGAAGATGGGAATGGTGAAAACTTCAGTGGAGCTAAGGGTAAAAAGGGATCTCCATGGCAACGAATGAAATGGACGGATAATGTGGTTAGGCTTCTGATAGCTGTGGTTGCTTGTGTAGGTGATGATGGTCCGTTTGAGGGTGCTGAGGGGCATAAGAGAAAATCTGGGATTTTGCAGAAGAAAGGTAAGTGGAAAACAGTGTCAAAAATAATGATCAGTAAAGGTTGTCATGTTTCCCCTCAACAGTGTGAGGATAAGTTTAATGATTTGAATAAGAGGTACAAGAGATTGAATGATATTCTTGGAAGGGGAACTAGTTGTAGGGTGGTGGAGAACCCTGCACTTATGGACTCAATGCCTCATCTTTCAGCTAAGGCGAAAGATGATGTTAGAAAGATATTGAGTTCAAAACATTTGTTTTATAAGGAAATGTGTGCTTACCATAATGGACAAAGCATACCCAATTGCAGTGATTTTGATCTACAAGGCTGTTTGTTACCCCTTGAAAGAGGCTCGGAAGACAATAATGGTTCAGAGAATGATGAAGCTGAGGGACATGATGACAGTGATGATGATGAATCAGATAATGAAGATGATAATAATGTTAACGAGGATGGGGAGAGAATGGGCAAGTATGCTGAGAGGAATAAACCGCATGAAGATGATGCCCATCTTTGGTCTCAATCAGGTGGGTACAATGGCTTTGAGGTAGAAATGACTGGCATTTTGCAAGACCCTACTGTGTCATTATGGGAGAAAAAGGAGTGGATTAAGAAGCAGAAGTTGCAGCTCCTGGAGCAAAGAGTCGCCATCGAGGCTCAAGCTTTTGAGCTTGAGAAGCAACGCTTCAAGTGGTTGAGATACTGCAGCAAGAAAGATAGGGAATTTGAGAGGTTGAGGCTGGAAAATGAGAGGATGAGACTGGAGAATGAGCAAAGTGTATTGCAACTGAGGCAGAAGCAGCTGGAGAAGGATTTCAGGAGCTCAGAAACATCTCGGGACCCCACCTCCCTTGGTATTGACAGACTGCAAGGAAGAGAGCAAATTGATTTGGGCAGGCATCAATAGCTCTTTTAAAGAACTGACAATCTACTCCAGGTATTTTGTAAGATGGTCCTACGATAGAACTCCTCTAGCTTTATGTATATGTAGTAACTGACCTTGTGCACCATGTGTATTGTTTTAGATTAACCTCTGGAATGTATGATAGTTTGTTTATCTCAGGTTTTTTATATAAAATTGAAAAGTTTAATCCTTCAGCATTTTAGTACTCAAACTTCACATCCCTTCGCCCCCTCCCCCACTACCCCTGCTCTTTCTCTGGCACTACTTTCTGCAAGCCAGAAGTTTATAGAGCACGAATGCACCTGGGAACTTTGGATAGGTCCAGGGATTTGTGTGTCGTTTGGCTGTCTCACTGGGCTGTATTAAGTTTATTTATGTTATGAGGGATATTTCTTGCAATATTCAGTATGTGATGTCAATCTACCAAGTAGATATACTAGGGCAACGAAACCTTTATCTATTTTGTTTCATTTGCTTCCTAATAATGTTTTTGCTCCATGCTTTGCTCGTATGGATTTCAAGTTGTCATTGAGTTCTTAGTTGGCTGGATTCACTTTTATCGTCCTGAAGGAAGCTGGATGGCTCCATGATGACATTTTTCTTCCTCGTTAACTGGAGGAAAAGTCATGCATATACGCGTGCCTGATTGGTTATGTTAAATCTATTAAAAAATTCTGTCCATATAGAGGAAGAAGGAGAAGAAAATTCAAAACAAATTCTCAAGAATAAGATGCCATTTCTGTTTAATGCATCACGACCAAATCACTTTTCCTATCACCAGAAAATCATTGTTTTTTCTATGTTTCCTTTTTCTCACCTGAAAATCTATATGAAGTTTTATTTATTTATTTTTTTTTGCTTACTAGAATAATTTAAATTGAATTTAGTACATTCAAGTTGGAAGCAGAGATGTTGATGGCTGGGTTGAAATGTTGATGAATTTTGAATTCTTCTTATCATGTTGATGGTCAGGCCTTTAATTTGGTAAATTTGTTGGAAAAATATCAGGTTTTCTTCTTGGAAGAGGGAAAATGAAAAGCTTGTCAACTACTAGCTTCCCCCTAAATTCACAGATCGACATTATGACTCTTTGTGCATGTATGAACATAAATATTTAATTTTACGTGCACTAATTTTAGCTTATTTAGAAGGAATTTGAATTTACTTAAAATAAATATGGAATGCCGTTTTAAAGTTTAAAAATATTAAATGATTTTTTTGAATATCTAAGAGCTTAATTCAAAATACTGTTTTAAAGTTTAAAAACAAAAAAATATTTAAGTTATATATTATAATATTTTTTTAAATAATATTTTTAAAATAAAATTTTTACCCAAACGCGTCATTAATATTGTTGATGATTTCAGATTGATATAAATTAAAGGTAAAATAAAGGTAATGTAATATTTCATTTCATTCAAGTCTTTTGGTTCATTGGTTTCGAGTTTTGAATATGTATGCAATAATGTCTTTTGGTTCATTGGTTTCGTGTTTTGAACATGTATGCAATTATTTCCGCAAGTCTTTCTAGTTTTCAGATTATTTTTACATAACTTGACTTTATATAAAATGTAAATCTTATGTTTTAATTTGTTATTAAATCTTATAATATTAAATTTTTTAATTCTAATTTTATTTTATATGTTTTATTTTTCGTCTCATATACTTTTTATATGTTATATTATTTATTTTTTTAAAATATTTTAATAAATAATATTTTTTTATAAATAATATGATGTATAAAAAAATAATAAAAAAATAAAATACAAGAGGATAGAAAATTTCTAACTCCAAATTTTTAACTATAATTTCATAAATATGATTGACAATATATTTTGGACATTTGAGTAAAGTGCACATGAGCTGGACTATCTAATCCTCTTCGTCGGGCCTTCCGGGCCTCCCCCAACTCATTTAATTAAGATAAAGAAAAGCTGTCACACTGAGATTGCTGGGCTCTGGGGTTATAAACACGTGCACTATAAGACACAAGAAGGTGGCGGGAAACAATTTAAAACTTAAAATGACAAAATAAAAATAAAAATTACACCCTATCAAATTCCAAGTTGCTAAAATTTATAATCAATTAGAAAATACAATGTTAAATACTATATTTACAATCTAAATCTTTTGCTTCATTTCATGTTAATCTTCTATTTCATATATTTTTTTATATATTATATTATTTTTTTAAAAATATTTTAACAGTCAATATCTTTATATAAATAATACAATACATAAAATAAAAAATTAGATAATAAATAAAATAAAAAATTTAAATTGTTATATTATATAATAGACAACAATTAAAATAACTCTATCATTTAATTAATATCTGATATTAATTTTAAGAAATTAGTTGCCTACCTAAATATTGTTTAACAATAAATATTTATTTTCTTTAAAAAATAATAAATATTTATTTAATTAGTATTTTAGTCTAATAATAAATTGATACTGCTTTAAAAGTTTATGCCGAAATTAAAATCTCACCAATAAAAATTAATATTAAAAAATAATAATAAATATTCATCTAAAAAATAATCAATATATATATAATTTTAATAATAAATTCAAATTCAAATTTTCACTTCTAATATTAAAAAAATTATTCACTTATTTACATTAAGTTGTGTTAAAAATTAAATTAAGTTATAATATTTACTTTATTTTTATACATAAAATAGTATAATTATATTTGTAAATTTTACAAAATGTAATTTATAATTTAAGTTGAAAACTGTTTTAAAAATTTTGGATAAATGAATAGATATGCACTCACTCAAAATAAAATGAAATTTAAATTTATTTTTTAAAAATAAAATTATAAAACTTTAACATAATATCAAATTTTTTGTTTTATTACCCTAGTTTTTAAAGGCAGATATAAACCTCCCTCTCTGCGTCTCTCTGTAATCTCATTGTTTGTATTGGCTGTTGTGTTCAAAACCATCACTCCTGGCTTCTCTCTGCTCCAATCACATAGGCCAAAAAAGGGTAATATCTCTATTTCTCTGTCTCTTTATCTCTCACTAGTTCATGTCATTGCATTTGCACCCAACGCATCCATCGGTCTATTTGTGGTGATTGTGTTTTGCTTTAAATGTTATTTGGCGTTGCTAATATTTCGGTGATTGTGTATGTCTTTTTTTTGTATTCAATTTATAACATTTCTTATTGCTTCTTTATTTATATATAAACCCTTTTCACTTCTTCTTTCAGATCTCTCTCCCTCTCTTTTATAGGCTCTGTTTCGATCTGTTGCTCTTATTCTCAAAGAACCAGAAAAAAAAGTCAGTATCAGTGTCTCTCTCTTTCTATATTTCTGCTTTTTTTTTTTCGTTTTTTTTTTTATCTTATAATGTGTATGGTTTTGTGCTGTTAATATTCCAGGGATTTTGAATCAATGTTTGTGATTTTGCGTTATGTAAATAAAATGGATAAATTTGATAGACAATCAGTTCATCTATATACAGTGTACTAGTTAATGTAATTTAATTTGGGAATTTGAATTTTCTCATGAAGCACGGTGTGATTTATAGCAACATTTCTTGATTCTCGTTGTTTGAGAACTTTCTGGGATTGCTAGATTACTCATTATTAGGGTGAGCAAAGTTTGTTGGATGGAATTGGTACACTTTACAACTTTGTTATACAACGGATTTCTAGCTATGGTACCTTATCAATTGAATTAGTGTTTTTGTGTGCAAAATCTGTGCCAATTGCTGAGCCTCAGATTGGTTTATTACTATATCAGTCTGGGTTGTATAAGTGATTTCAGGAAACCCCAATTTTAACTTTTGTTTTGTCCTGGATAATTTTATAGGTAGAGATTGTTACATCGCCATATCCATTGGCAGCTTTTCTTGAGAATTGGATGTGTTTATTGCTGTAGTAGTATTTCATCATGATTCAATTGCACTCAAGTACTAACTTAGACCAGTTCCATAACATCCATTGATAGTCAATTTTCCTTCTCTCATTTTAGCATTGCATTTGTTTACAGTAGCATCGAGCAAGTTCACAATAGCATCTACATTCGAATTTCTTTGAAATATAATAATAATTATTATTTTTATCTAAGTTTGAAATTTAATCAAGATATTGTTCTTGACTTTTGAGATTTTTTTATTCTCTCCGTGAGCATAAAATATCTCTGCAACTGCCTGTCATCCATTCTTAATGTTTTTCATTTCAATGTCATTTTATTTGCAATCCTTCCAGGCTCATCATTGTAAGTAGAAATGGCTGATAGGAACCGGTATCCATCTGCCATGCAAAAGATGGCTAGTCAGGTCCATCTCAGTTCTATCTTGTCTCATGATGTTCAATGTCGATATGGGGGCCTTCAAAGACCGACACTACATAAGAGGCAATTTGCATATGGAAATTACTATAATGCAGGATTGCACTGCCCTGTGATCCCTGGTCTGTCATTGGTTTCATCAACAACCTCACCAATGCTTGTGCAAGCTCCATCAGAGAAAGGCCTTGCTGGCTTTGCTGTAGATTTTCTAATGGGTGGAGTTTCTGCAGCTGTGTCCAAAACTGCTGCCGCTCCCATTGAGCGTGTGAAGCTGTTGATCCAAAACCAAGATGAGATGATCAAGGCTGGTAGACTCTCTGAACCCTACAAGGGAATTGGAGACTGTTTCAGCCGGACAATCAAAGATGAGGGTATCATGTCATTGTGGAGAGGGAACACAGCCAATGTCATCCGTTATTTCCCCACTCAGGTTTGTGGCTTCTTCTGTTTCAAATACTTCGATGAATTATTATCTTTTCCTTTCCACTCTTTTTTCCTTATGATAGTCTTTGATTTCTTGTCCAGGCCTTGAACTTTGCATTCAAAGATTACTTTAAGAGGCTCTTCAACTTCAGGAAGGATCGTGATGGCTACTGGAAGTGGTTTGCTGGTAACTTGGCATCCGGAGGTGCTGCTGGTGCCTCTTCCTTGCTCTTTGTTTATTCATTGGATTATGCTAGAACTCGTCTTGCAAATGATGCCAAGGCTGCAAAGACAGGAGGAGAGAGGCAATTCAATGGTTTGGTTGATGTCTATAGAAAGACTCTTCAATCTGATGGTATTGCTGGGCTTTACCGTGGATTCAACATTTCATGTGTTGGCATCATTGTATATCGTGGTCTGTATTTCGGAATGTACGACTCTTTGAAGCCAGTAGTCCTGACAGGAAAGCTACAGGTTAGTACATCATGTTGCTGGTTTTGCAAGAGACAACAGAATTTCTCATAAAATTTTTATTTTCCTCTTATGACAATTTCAGGATAGTTTCTTTGCTAGCTTTGCCCTGGGTTGGGTTATTACCAACGGTGCTGGACTTGCTTCATATCCAATTGACACTGTCCGCAGAAGAATGATGATGACATCAGGTGAAGCTGTAAAGTACAAGAGCTCATATGATGCATTCTCTCGGATCCTTAAGAATGAGGGGGCCAAATCTCTCTTCAAGGGTGCTGGTGCAAACATCCTCCGTGCAGTTGCCGGTGCTGGTGTCCTTGCCGGATATGATAAGCTTCAGATGATTGTGTTCGGAAAGAAGTATGGTTCTGGTGGGGCCTAATTAAGCCTCTTTCTCCTCTTCACCTTGCATAGCCACAAATGGTGATGAAAATTTTGCAATTATGACTTACTATAATTTATTCAGGGTGATTCTTTACTCATTAAATAATAATGTAGTCCACGAGGGTTAAACGTTATTTTTTTTTCCAGGAATTTAGTTCCTGTAATTTATTGTTTTTGAATATATATATATATATATATATATATTAAATTATGTAAAGATCTTTATAAATTTTTTATGTCATTCTTCAGCCTTACCCATTTTTGATTGTGGTTTCCTGAACGAATCATGCCAAGAGAAGAGCAGCTATGCCTATTATCTTAATGAATGATTAAATGCTTTTTAGACTGAATTTTACATAATTTTTAATATTAAACTCTTAAAATCATTATTTTACACATTAATGACTTCTTTAACATAGAAACTTTTAAACTTGTTTCAGAATATTATAGGGGTGTTTGGTAGAGCAATTGCTAAATATGCGATTGATATAAAAATATAAAAGTAGCTTATAACTGCTTATGAGATTTATCGATTGAAAAGAAATTTTACTATAATCGAAATTTTTAATTGGCCAATCAAACAACACAAATTTTTTCAATTAGCGACACGCGTATTAGCAATCGACAATTAAGAGTGACAATTAAGGGTGTCAATTAAGGGTGTTTAGTTGGCCAACTAAACATCATAAACATTATTCATTGACTCTACCGCATAGAGCACCGGCACATAGTACAGATATAATCTTCAAGACCCATGCCTAGGAAGCTTTCATTTCACTTTCAAAACTTCAAAATTAGGCTTCTTAATAAACATCCAATTACCAGAAATAAATTTCTGCCCCTAATTCAAATGAAAAAAATGTAGACTTCGGCAGGGGTTTTATTCCACAGCATTCAATTCACCCGAATATGATGAGATTTAAATAATTTTTCTGAATCTGATTAAATTTTAAATAATTTTTTTTTCTGTTATATATAGACAATCAGAGTGTGTTGAATGTTTATCTGGGATTCCAAGATTTGGAGCAATGGCGAAATTAAGTGTTGACAGAGGGGACTATGGTCTCCCCGAAATTTGAAAAAAAAAAATTAATATATATATATATATAATTTTGGCAAAAAGTCTAAAGAAAGTGACCCTTAAATTTTATTTGCTGGGTAGAAAATGTGTTTTCTTTTTATATTTCTTTGGGTTGTGTTTCTATTATATTGAGCCTTTTTAATTTTGTAATGTCTTTATTACATTTTTTTGGGGTTGTGTTTTAATTGCTTTGAGCCTTTTTAATTTTGTAATTTGGGCTGTAAAGAAAAAAACTAACTGATATAAGTAATTTTTCTTTTATGAATATGCTCATACTTTACATCACATTTATAAATTTCTCACGAAGTAATTGGTATATGCACTCAAAAAAAAAAAAAAATCAATCTTCCTCTATAATTAATTATCCATGACTGCTACTGTTAATTACATGCACAAAATAATAAAATAAATAAAATTTTAAAGAGTCACACTTTTACAAGTTTGGAAATCCATTACTCATTCCAACTAAACGTTGTGGTCATCAATTTTATTAAAAAATAATATATGTTTTGCATTTATTAACACATAAAAGTCCAAATCCAAATGAATTGAATTTTTTACATTTTTTAGCCTCCTTCGATTTATAATTTTGACTTCACCCCTGATTTGAAGATAATTTTTTATCTGTGTTTGAAGTTGAAACCTGCTAAAATATAATTTTTCTCAGTGTTTGAAGTTGAAACCTTTGTGAATGTGAAGGTTCATGCATTTGTCCATTAAATAAAAAAATAATATCTTTTATTTTAACTCTTTAATTTTACACTTTTCATTACATATAAAATGATTTATATATAAATTGATTTATGCATAAATTTTTTTTATAAAATATTTTCAAATCTTACATTTAACTTTATTTTAAAAATTTTTGCAGAAAAAAACTTAATTTAAAGAAATAAATTTTATACTCTTATTTAAAAAATTTATTTAATGGACACTCATATTTAAAATTTTATACTCTTATTTAAAATTTGCTTCAAATAAAATTTTGAATTATTTAAGTGCTTTGCAAGCTTCACTTTTTTCTTCTAGTCAATTACCTAGTTTTAATCAAAACTTTACAACTCTTTATGTAGTCAAGTCTTTATATTAAATTATTATATTTTTAGAACTAAAATATAATCATTAAAATAATAATTTCCTCAATATTATTTATAGAATTTTTCTTTCCAATTTTTCTTTTATTTCAGACTTCTTATAACAAACCAGTAAATTTTATAAATTTATTATTGTAGATACCAATTTCATAAAATTATAACATAATTTTGATGATAAAATCCTTAAAGTTCTTATTTTAAGTGATTGAAACCACCACATATTTACTCAAAAAGCATTTTCAAAATCTTTTATTCTAAGTTCCTTCACTTACCAAGATTATAAAAATACGTGGTATTATATATTTTATATTTGCAATTATACTCATTCATTGTCTATTCATTTCTATAAAAATATAAATACAACATTCTCATCTTGGTTTAAAAAATGGTGGATGTATTTTAGTATTAGTCAACAAATTTTTTCTCCAAAGATTAATAAAAGTTTTGAATTATTTAATGAAAAACTTAGTCAATTTAATTAAGAGAAATTATTAACTTTCATTGTTATTTTTGGAATTCCAGTGATTTTCACCTGTAATTACAAAATTAAACAACATTATCGTCTTCTCTTTGCCTCACTTTAATTCGAATTTTTTCTGTTAAATGGTGATTTGATTGTTCACCCAATCAAGCCTCTACCGATTCAGTTGTTAAATGACTTGATACAAAACGAAATCTATAGCCAATAACCCACCACACTTAGAGTCATTCTCTGTGTTAGATGCACAGATGTCAAAATTATTAATAGAGGACAGCCATATCCCATGGTGCCATTGATTGCCTGAAGCTGGTTAAATTTCTATGAACCCATCAGGAAAGTCTTGCTATTGATCTCAAGATTAAATATTTTGCTTTCTTTCCAAAATGGCTGTCTTGGACTGTGATCATGTAGGTTTTTTGTCCAGAACTTGAATCAATCCCTACAAGAGAACTGGAGATTGTTCCAGCAGAAACATTCAAATATAGAGTTTTGCCATTGAGAAAAAGGAACAGCCCAGATTAATGTCAAAATGTCAATATGTTACTTCCCCACTCAGGTTTATTTACTCTGCTATATGATATCACAACTTCTCTTCTCCTTTCTATTTCCCTGCATCGTCTTCTCATTAGGCTCAAATTTGAGGTCTTTCTATGTCAGGACAGATCAAGAATCTGGGATAACGAGTGCTAGAACTAATCTCCTGTAAACTTGGCATTGGGTCGTGGTGCTGGTTCAGGTGCTTTGACCTTGGGATATGTAATCTGATCACTGCGTAGAAAGGAATACAGGTAAAGCTGGAATCATCTAACCTTCTAATTATTGCTGTCTCTTGTTTATTGTGGACAAATGATTTTATGCAGAGACTACAATTCTTTGACATGTCTTGCAATTAAACTTTATCACATATTAATTTCTACCTTCTTTATTGATCATTTTTAAATATATGTTTCAAATTGAACCATGGAATAAGCTAAAGCTTCTTAGTTAATAATAAATTAATGAAAGTGGGCTATAAGATGAGCTTCTTAGTTAGAAGATCTCAAGAACTTTTCCTTGTGTCATAATGTCCACAGCATCGAATTCCTACAAGAAGAGCAGGATGTTGGGACATGAAAATTTGTCTCAATTATGTGAGAAGTAATAATTGATGCAACCATAAGAGCAATGAATGCGGTGGTTAAAAATTGTCTTTTAAAGGTGTCCACAATCATTACAAGAACAATGGGGATGGAGTGGGGGCGTGAGGGAATGTGTATATAGTATAGATATTGAACCCAATATGCAGTTGTAAGTTCAAAATCCTGAGTTGTTGGAGGGATCAATTTTACTGGGTGCTTCCATAAGAAAGGAAAAGAAAAATCATTATAGGAGCAAAGGTTATACTTATGCATCTAAAATGTTATACATTTCAAGGAGAAGTTTCACCTTGTTATAAGTGACTAGAAGACATATGAGCATAGCTCTTTACCATTAAGGGTAGTTAACAATAAGTTAGCTTTGATCAAATAAGGGCGCTTGTATTAGGGCACCTATGTGGAATTTATAGTTTTATTTATTACTGAAAGGTAAATAGAAACAGAACTGCACTTTTGATAAGGTGTGGAGAGAATATATGATAGGTCATTGCTTGCACGCTAGGTTTTGTTCATTTCATTCCTGTTTCTTTGTCCTCTTTCTTTTCATTCCACATGCTTGACAGCCTTTTTTGGCTCTGGTCAGGCCACTGATTGCCTGAGCACATGGGCCATGGCTTTTGCCATTGCTAATTCAAAAAATACCTTATGAAAATTGATTGGACAATAGAACTATTGGGATGCACAAACACCTTTTTCTATCCTGCTTTGCATCTTCTTAGTTTTCTTCCTATCAACAACTGCTTAGCATGAGGCAAATAAGCATACAATTTCTCCTTTTCCCCACCTTTTTCTTTTAATAGAAAACTAGAACTCTTAAATATCAAATCATAGACTAGATGATGTTGGCTGTTGGGGATATATTGAAGCAATTACCCTTTCCACAAAAATGGGAACTCTTCTATAAAATTTGTTGTGAAACTATAGTGCCTGAATTAGTAAAATTATTTTCACTTACTTCTTCTGAAGTTATCTACCTAATTAACATTTATTGATGCAAATTATGTTTTGTAATTTGCTTTCATGGATAGAAAAATTGAAAGAAATGGTGGATTATGATGAAAAGATTCAATGTTATATCTTATTTGTATTAGATAAGGTAGATGGGCATATCAATGATCTCGCAAAGCATTAAGCTGGTGGATCTAATTAGTACTTTCTAGAATAGCTTCCTTGTAAACCTTAACCAATTGTATGAGAATTCCTTTGCGGGCCTATAACAATCCAAAACAAATGGACCCCATTGAAAGGGAAGTCCAAAAGATTGATAATACAGGATGCTAATTCTAAATATTATAGTTTTAAGGACTACAGCAACACTATTCACTATTGTACTAATATCTCAACAGTTTTTTGAGAAACTATTTGATACTCCAACAAGAACACTGTAGACAATAGCGGCCCATTGTTTATTATTATTGTTATTATTATTTTTGGTTATTTTTTTATAATATGGGTATGAGTCCAGCTAAGGCAAAAACCCATTTTTTTTTATTATCTTTAATTTAATGAATGTGTGCCTTGTAGATTGATTCCTAGCCAACCAAACTTAACTGATACCAACTTCCCTCCCTTGAGAAGATCATATTGTTTTTTTTTGGTCATCTCTTTTTGACCATAATATCATATGGGTCCATTTTATATACACAACCTAACTACTCATTGACAACGGGTGGAATTGATATGAGTTTTATAAAATTTAAATTTAATTTATTTAAAAGTAAAAATATTTATTTTATTATTCATTTTGCTTCGAATCGAAATAGATAAAACCTATTATATATATATATTATATTTTTTAAAAATATGTACATATTTATTTATATATATTTTTAAAATATTCATATAATATAATTTATATTTTATATAAAAAATAATTATAAATTAAAAAAATAAAATAAAATAAAAATATATATATATATAATTAAATTGAATTTAAAATAGGTATTATCATTATTCGAATTTGATTTAAATTCAAAATAAAAATCTACTATATCTTATTTATTAAATAAGAAGAATAATTTAAATCAATACAAAGTTGATATCGGATGGAACATTATCATTCCTAATTTCAACCACTGTGGTTAAGAATTAGGATTTGGTTTTATACAACTTGGGTCCCACCAATGGTTCAGTTTTTCTTTTTTTAATGTGGGAAAATGGGAATTACAAATTGGCGAAGGTTTTAGATCACTAGAGCTTGGAATTGACAGTGATGATGGATATGAAGTGATTTAAATATTATTATTTTTAATTTTGATATACTAAACACAATTTAAATTTAAATTTAATTTATAATTTTTAAATATTTGAGTAGAATTAAAAATTCCCACAAAATTTTACACTTTTTGTAGCTTATTATTAAAATAAAAGATTTTATAATAATGGCAATTTCTTATGTATAAAAAATAGATCACATAAATACCTTTTACTCTAGGTGGCATGTAAAAAAATCTCTTGTACTCGCGTCACATGCAATAATTTCTCCACCAACCTCTCGAGCCCACTCACTACATAATGAAATGTCGACGTGGTTAGACATAAGAAGAACATGGGAGGGCGAGTGACAAAGCGAGAAGAAGAAGAGAGATAGAGAAAGAAAGGCTGTATGTGTCCAGCAGCTCAATTTCGGTTCTTTTAGTTTAGCTCCAGAATTTCATCTTTCTTTTCTTTAATTAATAAATCATCTGATTCTCTCTCTTGATCAGCTTATTTCACCTTTCTCTCTCATTTTCTTCTTATTCACGCGGTACCACATTTTCTCCCTGTAATTTCACATTTAAATTATTGGATTTGATCATACCATTAGAGATCAAAGCCGTCTAATGAGTCATTTCTATTCTGCTTTTCGTCTTCTAATTTCTATGTTTCTGCACGAAATATTGCTGTAATTGATTTTTCTTTTCTAAAGCTGATAGCAATTTCAAGAATATACTTGTCCTGTTCCGAGATTGTAGCTGCTAGAGATTACACGCCTTTGTGTTTGGCGAGAAAGAAAATTTATGTAATCTATTATTTATTTATTTTTGCGGCCTGTTTTGTGTTCTCCAGAACACGTGCTTATTCTGAAGTCCGAGATTATGTTGATCAGTCCAATATGGCATTGAGTTTTATCATTCGAGAATTTTTTTTACTAATTATGTACTGTTGCATGAGATCAACTGAAAATTTTGTTTTAGTGCGTTTGTGGAAGTTTTATTGATTAAATTGCTTGATTTATTATTATTATTTTTTTTTCACTTTGTAGTTAATCTGCTCATTCCTGTTTCTTTTGCAGAAATAGTGGAAAGAGAATTGGAGATGGTTTACTGATCCATACATCTGGGTTCTGAGTGAATCTGCTAGTTTAAATATAGGAATCTAGGTCTGCATCTTTCTTTTTCTTTCTATTTGTACAATTTAATATACTTAAAAACTGTTAAACCAAGTTTCTTTGATGTTTTATGCTCGTGCTTATGTATTGCTTGTACAACAGATTAGTGCTTTGATATGAGCTGGAATCCACATATGGATGTTCATTATGGGAACACTAGCTACCCTTATAATTCAGCAGGAAGCTTTATAGAATATTTTGAAGGCCTTACATACGAACATGTGAATTTCATTTTTGATGGTGCTTCTCATGTTCAGGTATCATGTATTGCCAATCTTTTGTTTCTGAAATTGGTAGAGGTTGCTTCCCTGGTTCTGTAATACAGTGAATAAGCATAGGATGATAGAAAAAAACTATTTGATTTATACGTCATCTGATTAAATGTTTGTTTGAAATGTGTAGTGATTTATTTATTTGTTTAAGTTACATGGGTAAATAGAATATCATTGTTGAGTTGGCATTATTTTACTTTTTCAAATGAAGATTCCTTCTCATATGTGCAGGAAAATATGTACCCCTCTATGAATACAAAATTCTACAAGTTCGGCCTGTCCCAACCTGGTAGTGATTCATATTATGATCATAATCATGCATATGAGGTCCATGATCACGGACCACAAATTGATGACTATAGAAGGCCCCTGGAAAATTCTTCAACAATGACCAATGCACCCACTGCTGCAGTAAATGCAGATTGGGAAGGAAACGAAAACATGACTGCTCAAAACAATCCTGTGGAGTGTAAGTTCTGAGTTTCTTTGGTTTTATCTTTTCTGGTGAAAGATCTGATGATAATTCTATGGAAGATGATATTATATGGAACCCTATATGGCAGATGGAGAGATAGAGGGATAGGGGGAAGAGAAAGGGAGATAATCTCTTGAGTTGATTGTTCTTCCTAGTGGATATTATTATGGCCAAATGGGGAAGGGTGCCAAAATTGGAGCCTTTTGAAAGTTGGATGAGCCTACAAAATTAGAGGGAGGAAGTACTAAAACTATTCATTGATTACTAAACTAAATAATCAAGTTCAAAGTGACAGTGGGACTAATCATGCTGTCTAAAGGAGCAATATTGGGCATCATTTTAAGTAGATTGAAATGGGATCTGATGTTGTTATTTGTTTATGATGTTGCAATATTTTCCCATTATACTAGCATATTAGTGTAAACTGAGAGATTCTTTGTGAAATGGCATATCTACCTTTTTGATGAGAGAACTTAATGTACAATATGTACATGTAAAGAATGAAGCAATAGAAGCTGTGCTTCATCAATGAGCCTGAATAGTGACCTTTTCAAAATCCTTATTCATTGAAGACCATGAATAATTGAAAGAAAAGACCTTATATGAAACCTTCACCACAAAGACCTCCTTTCTACTCCCTCACTTGAACAATATATTGTGAAAGGCAATTGAACCTGGCGTAAATCTCTGATGATGTATACACTGAAAGATCTCAGGCTGTCACCATCAACATTATTCTTTTCCTTATGATTATTATTGATCCATGTGAGTTGAAATAAGCATTCAAAATAGAAGAACCTGAATAATAATTCTTGAACGGGCAATGGGTGTGTTCCTTCTGTCTTATCTTTATTTTGTCATTTTTTCTCATTAATTCTATATTCAGTTATTTACAGGAACTAACTAATATATCCTTGTTTGTTCTCTAATACGTTGTGTTTTTCATTATTCAATTTGTCTAGAAGCTGAATGGTGGAAGCCTTCAAGTACAACATGAAGAGTATGGCATGCCAACCTGGCATGTATTAATTTGCTCTGCAAATGATAATAAATCTATCCAATATGGATTTAATCTAGTGATCTTATTACATAACCATTCGTGGATGTTTTACTTTCATTAGTTGGATGTGGGTTAGATGTTAAAGCTGAGTTGAAGTGAATCATATGTTTTACATACTTCATACTTGTATAGTTGTATTTGTTGACTTCTTATTTGTCTTGTACTGCAATTATTGGGGATTTGAAGAACTTATTCCTCACTTCTAACTTCTTCCTTCGCTCTCAGGTGTGCAGAGACATCAGAGTGCTCAGGATTTTCAGGTGAGCTATCTTCTTAGTGGTCCTAGCATATGGCGATTTATACCTGAATCCTGTGAATATGTTAATAGCCTCAATCTTTCTTTTTATACACTGACATGCACATACAGAGCAAAAATACATCCACCCTAGACATTATGTAGGAGACTTTTATAGTCCTTGATTTTTAAAAGTTATAACACATGTAAAGGAGTAGGAAGCAGAATGCAGAATCTAAAAAGCATTGTACTAAAATTATGGAAAAGAAAATTATTGTGCGAAAGAATATTTTATCCAAAATAAATGTTCAAAGAGGGGCGCTTTCTTTGCAGACTATTGTTGATGTAGCATATTAATAATTTAATATTATTATAGACTTTTTTTTCCTCTAAAGTAAAATATTCCTTAATGGTTTTAGACAAATGAATATATTGTATTATCTGTGAACTCTGCAGGTCATTTGGCAAGACATTGTAGATCCTGACAGTATGAGTTACGAGGTTAGAGCAGGAATTTCTCCATTTCCTTTTCTTTTACACTTTTCATGCATTTTGATATTGCCGGACCCCTATTTTGTTTCTCTTTATATTTTTGGCAATTATGGTAATAACCTTAATGTCGGATCTGGTTGTAGATACCTTCCTTGCCTGAAGGGATTTGAAAAGGGTCCACTTTGAGGTTCATAATTCAAGACTATAACTTGCATGTGCAACACCGAACAATAAAATTAAAACATATTTGTACAAGAACATGGAGCTCCAGAAATAATATCTTGGTTAGAGACAGGAGACTGGGTACACAATTCCATAGTGTTAATTGAAAGAGACGTATGCAACCTATAATTTTATACATTAGACTTGAAAGATTTTAAAAAATTCCATTTCGGGTCAATTGGCCCTACTAGAGCATATGGCACAGCATGCATGTTTAAGCCCATACCACATGCGGCATTCTGATATTGAGTTGTCGTGTAGCTGTAACTTATTTTTCTGAGGAGACCAAATTTACTAGATTGTTTAATTTTATTTCATTATTTCTGTTCTGAGCATAAGTGGAATTCCGTGGTCTAACATAGTTCCTATGCTCATGCTCTGATTGCATGGCTGGAGACTAATTGATATGCTGATGATCATTCATTCCAAGTCAATATCTTTAGCCTTTTGGAGGAAAATTTCTTTTAACCAGATGACATACCAATCAGTATCATGCCTCATTGGTTGTCACATGCAGATGTGAGCTATTTTAGGAATGTTGATTTACTTAATTGAAGTGAAATGGATGTTCCACCCTCCCCCCACCCCTCCCCTTTTTGCCATATTCTTGTAACAGATGTTTCTAGAGATAAAAGTGTTGTTTTCTTACTAAAATTTGTATTTTTTAGTTGTTGGCCTTTTAATTGTTAAAAATCACAATGGTATGTGAAGATCCTGACTTGGAAGAAATTGTTGACACTTGAAACTCTCTGCTCTTATAAATGTTTATTGTTTGTGTTTCATTTACATCTATTTTACTTGCACATACTCTGGATAGTTGTTTTTATTTTTTAACCGATGTTACCTATTCAGGAATTACTAGAATTAGGTGAGGCAGTTGGAACTCAAAGTCGGGGTCTTTCCCAGGAACTTATTTCTTTGCTTCCTGTTTCAAAGTACAAGTGCAGCTTCTTCTCAAGAAACAAATCAAGAAGTGAGAGGTACTATATATGATTAAAAAAAAAAATTCAAACTATTATGCACATTTGCAATTTTAACCAATCTTTTTAATTTTATAGGTTTATCTAATCTGATTGATCCCTATCCTACCCTTGTCTTTCTTCCTCCATCCTTGCCACCTCTTTTCATCAAACAAGGGAAATTACTAACTTTCTGCATTTAGAAAAGAAAGCACACACTAAACCCACCACCTTCCACATAAAATCCTTTAAGACCAAAGGTTGGGGGGAAAAGGGAAAACTGAAATATCACTACTTGGTGGCCTTCAGACTTTCACTCAACTTATTAGTTGGAATACCCTCACCACTTATAACTTGCTAGTCTTACACATCTCATAGATGATATAGATATTTAAAAATATAATTACATTAAAGCCTCTGTTTCTTCCCACCCCCACCCCACCCCCAAATTCATTGATTGATGCAATGGGAATAGAGACCTAGTAAGGGGTTGACATAGAGAAAAGTTAAAAAATGCCATAGTTATTTTTGCATGCTATGCACATTAAGGCTTCTGGTATTTCAATAATTCCATATTCAAGTTTCCATTATGAGATCAGAACATGTTATCTTGCCATCTAATCGTGATCAACCTTTTTCATCTGTCTTATCACTCAACCTTTTGCCTCTTGTAAATAGGTGTGTAATTTGTCAAATGGAATATAAGCGAGGTGACCGGAGGATCACACTGCCCTGCAAACATGCATATCATGTTGGTTGTGGGACTAGATGGCTTAGCATCAATAAGGTAAGCCATACAAATTTGTAAGATGAGCTTGAGAATCCAGTCATGCCTTGTTACCAAATTTCAAAGACTGATGACTCTGTGTTTATGCTTTCAGGCCTGCCCCATATGTTATGTGGATGTGTTTGGCGATGCATCAAAAATTTAGGAATCTCTGGTGGACATAAATTGTCATGTTTTTCTTCGTTATTTGAGTTTGGATTTTTTGTTCCCTGCATACAGAGTTGTTTGTTTCAGTTTTTCCATGTTCTTGTGTAGAAAGGAATCAATTAGTTTTGTAATAAATGAAATTAGAAACTTTCACATAAAATTGATGTGTTCGTGTCCAGAGATTGTATCGAAGTTTATGATTCTTCTATATTTCGATCTCCTCTTTGAAATCCTCCTTTCCATTTTAATATTCTTTTGGTTATATCATGGTTCTCCTTGAGCTGAGAAGTGAGAACTGCAAAATGTTATGAAGGTGGGCTTGGATAGGAAATGGGCTGGTCTTGAATGGAACTTCAGGAAGAATGACGAATTATCTTTTGTAATTGTGAAAAGTTCGTTATCTCTGAAAATTGGCTCGGAACATACTTTTAACATTCTCTGTGTTGAAATTTAAAACCCCCAGCAATTATACAAAAGGCCCTGTTGATCTACTTAATCTTTTACATATGCGTACTTGATTCAGTTTTAGAATGTGCATTTGGGGCCATAGATTTAAACATAGGACAGGACAAGATAAAGGAAAAGCGCTGAATAGGAGAAATCAAGTTATTAGACTGCTGAAGTTTAGGAATAGATTTTGCAGGGCATAATGGTAATATACCTGTCTTTATTTTGGAGGGTGATAAGTGAACGGAAGAGAAAATGAAAGTTTATTTAAACTATAGTATTAACTCTGTCTAGATACATTAAATATAAATGTATCTAGACTTAAATATGAATTAACATAAATTTTTCTTGTTTTTGGATTAATGTTTACTTGATTCAAGTGATATTGGAGTTGTTTTTAAAGTCATGGCCAACACCATATAACCCAAACAATAACCAAGTTACTCGAATCAAAGCAACCTAACAGGTAACTGAAACTTGGATCATTATGAAGGAATTTGTACAACGGCAACATTTTCTGCTTCTTTTAGCCTCGCAAGTAATTCTCCCTCAGTTTTTACAACCTTAGCAGTATTCATTAATTGAGTCTGAAGTGCTTTATTTTCATCTCTAAGATATCGGCTCTCCTTTTCTCTTTTCACTTTTAACAGCAAATTTCATCATCGAAGATAGCGTCGGCGCCAATTTGATACTTCATGTCGCAGTAAAAGCTGACGAGTATGAAATTTTTAATTTATCCCTTAATTGGTATAAATAAATTTTATGAAATTTTATAAAATTTATTTATAAATTCATAATTTTATATTTATTTTAAATTTAAATTTATTTAAATTTATAAATAATTAAATATGTGAAATTGAAAATAATTAAATTAGATTCTATTAAAATATTAAGTATTTTAAAATAAATTTCATAATTTTAACCTAATAAATTTTATAATATTAAAATATTCTTATTAATTTTAATATTTTACTCTAATTTTATCAATTAATTATTTTGAAAATGACTACCTTCTCTCTTTTTTTTTTTAAATATATTTAATTTTTTATATTTAATAACATATATTTTTTTTTTAATTTGTATGTCATAAAATATAAATTATAAATATTTTAAAATAATAATTTTTTTCCCAATCGTATTTGATTAATTATAATAGATAACGTTAAAATTTTCAGTTTTATAATTTATCTATCCTAATCACTATAGAAGTTAGATTCACACCCAAAAAAAAAATATTACCTAATTATTTTAATTACTTTTATTTTTTAATTTAATTATAATTCAAAATTTCGATTCAAACTTCATAATTTTTTTTAAGTATAAGTTAGATATTATAATTAAATAATTTTTAATAAATTATATTTAAAATATTTAAAATAAAAAAATAATTATTTAATTATATTTCAATTACTTTTATACTTTTAATTTAATTATAACTCAAAACTTCAACTTTATACCTTGTTGTTTTTAAATATTGGTTTAAAATTGTGATTGAATAATTTTTAACATGTATTTATAATATTTATAATTTAATACTATAGTTTTAAAAATTATATTTTTAAAATTTTTAAAATTATAGTTTATTAAGAGTTAGGATGATAAAATTCTTTAAGTAATTCATTTTTCTTAAATAATAATAGATGCAAGCCCGTAATTAACTACATTTATATACTTTTATATTATAAATAAATTTGTAATTAGGTGTTTCAAATTTATTTTATTCTATTAAATAAATACTTTTTATTTTTTAAAAAAATAAACCTTTATAATAATAAAATATTATATAATTTATTAATAGAGAAAAAATATTAATAATTTTCTTTCTAAATATTATAATTAAATAACTTTAAATGGGGAAAGTTGGAAGTAGCTACTTGATATTTTTCTTCAACTTCAAATTATTTAACAAGTATAAATTTCTTAATAAATTTAATTAAAATTTCTTAATAAATTTAATTATTTATGATCACAATTGTATTTTATTTTTTAAAAAAATAGTGTATATAAAAGGGTATTATTTATAAATATTAAATTAAATTATAAATAATTATCTTTTTATTAATATAATTTGAAATTGTTGAAAATAAAATAAGTAAATAAATAATATACTTATAAGGATATTTTTGATCAAGTGAAATATTAAAATAAATTTTAAAATTATACCAAATACAATATTTATTTCATTTGAAATAAATTTTATATTTATTATTTAATATATTAAATATAAAAATTCATTTATAAATGAATTTTATTTAAAATATATTTACAAATAAAATAAATTTTTTAATAAAATTAAATTAAATATATTGTCGTTTGACTTTATTTTCATGATTATTAAAATTGGACCGAATTGAAAAAATCGGAAATAAAATTAAGAATCAGACCGATCAGTCTCTTTTATTCATCCCTCAAAATCGAATAAAAAATTGATGAATTAGACTAAATTTTTCAGTTCGGACGTGTTAATTTTTAATCAAAACGATATCGTTTTTATCAAGTAAAAACGACGCCGTTTTGAATTAAAAAAAATTAAGAGAAATTATTTCAATTTTATCTGACGTGAAAATCATGATCCCTATTATATATTACTCTATTACGTGAGTAGATGTTTGAGTAAATAAATATACATAATTTATTATATACATAAGAAATATGATTTTACATAAATTCTTAATTTAGTTATAATTATATTATTTTTATTTTTATTATATATATAATAAATATCAAATTATATATATATATATATATATATATTTATATATATCATTTTTTATTTTATTTAATTCGATTTCCATATAATTTTTTATTTTTTATTTATAAAAACATTGTTTATTTCAAAATGAGAGTGGCTAAATTGGCCTCCGAAGTCAGAACCATTAATTTACCATACCTTTTTTTACAACAGCCAAGGAAAAAAAACAATTGGTAAGGGTATTTTAGTCTTTATGAGAAAGCAAATGGCAAACCCTACATAAACCGCTTCTCTTCCTCTCTCTTTTTCTTTTAAACCCTAGACAGGGCAGCTGCTGTGCCCAACGTCAACACTCTTTATATCGAAAGTAAGTTGAGATTATGCAATTTCCATGTTTTTGTTCATATCAGTTGATTTGGATTGCAAGTGCGTTCCTTGATTTTCCCTGAATAATATAGTTTAGAGTTAAAGCTTTTCTTTTTAGGCGTTAGTTTTAATTTCACTTCAAAATTACTTTTGATCAGCTCTCATATTTTTAGATTTGTTTATTTGTGATAATAATTTTTCATGATTATGATTAAATGTTGAATTATTTAAGATTCTTAATAGAGTATGCGGTATTTGTTTTTAAGCTTGATTGTTTCTGGCCAAATAGCATAGCTGTGGTATCTAAGATATCTATGATAATGTATTATAGGCTGTTGGTATAACCGTTTGATGCTTTCGAATTAGCATGCCATGCCATCTGCTAGTAGATTTTTCTAAACACTGTTGGGATGAAATAATAATATCAATAATCTGTGATTTTTTAAAATCCATGTTGTGCAGTTGTTAATAGTTTCTCAAGAATTATAGTTAATAATTGACCTTTGACTTTCTTATTTTTCAAAAAAAAATATGCTTTGTTGTTCATTTGATCTATGCAGAGCATGGGTTTACTTTAATATGCATGCTGGATTTTAGTTTGCAAATACTGTGTTAACCCAATCTGCAAGTACCCTTTTAACCCAGTCTGTATCTGCGTTGCAGAGTAACTTATAAAGATGGTTCAGTATAATTTTAAGAAAATCACTGTTGTCCCAAGTGGGAAGGACTTAATTGATATAATCCTCTCTCGAACACAAAGGCAAACTCCAACGGTTGTCCACAAGGGATATGCCATTTCTCGTCTGCGTCAGTTTTACATGCGAAAAGTCAAGTACACCCAACAAAATTTTCACGAGAAGCTCTCTACAATAATTGAGGAGTTTCCTCGGCTGGATGATATTCACCCATTTTATGGTGATCTCCTTCATGTCCTTTATAACAAAGACCATTACAAGCTTGCCCTTGGCCAAGTAAATACTGCTAGGAATCTCATTAGTAAGATAGCAAAAGATTATGTGAAATTGTTGAAGTATGGGGATTCGCTATATCGGTGCAAGTCTCTGAAAGTTGCTGCTCTCGGTCGCATGTGCACTGTAATTAAGAGGATTGGCCCTAGTTTAGCTTATCTTGAGCAAATCAGACAACATATGGCAAGGCTACCTTCAATTGATCCCAATACTCGAACTATTTTGATTTGTGGCTATCCTAACGTAGGCAAGAGCTCTTTCATTAACAAAATCACTAGGGCTGATGTGGATGTCCAGCCTTATGCTTTCACCACTAAGTCTTTGTTTGTGGGTCATACAGACTACAAGTACTTGAGGTACCAAGTGATTGATACACCAGGGATTTTGGATCGACCTTTTGAAGATCGTAATATAATTGAGATGTGCAGTATCACTGCTCTGGCACATCTTAGAGCTGCTGTGCTGTTCTTCTTGGACATCTCAGGGTCATGTGGCTACAGTATCGCTCAACAAGCAGCTCTGTTCCATAGTATCAAGTCTCTATTTATGAACAAACCTTTGATCATTGTTTGCAACAAGACTGATTTGCAGCCCCTCGAAGGGATACCCAAGGAAGACATGAAATTGGTCATGGAGATGAAAGCAGAAGCAATGAAGACTCTGATTGATCAAGGAGGTGAACCTACAAATGATGAAGGTGTGCTTTTGACAATGAGCACTCTGACTGAAGAGGGGGTGATTTCTGTGAAGAATGCAGCCTGTGAGAGGTTACTAGATCAGCGAGTGGAATTGAAGATGAAGTCTAAAAAGATAAATGACTGCTTGAATCGGTTCCATGTTGCAATGCCTAAGCCACGTGACCAGAAAGAAAGGCCACCTTGTATACCTCAGGCAGTTTTAGAGGCTAAAGCAAAGCAAGCAGCAGAGGCAGCAGAAAAGGAGAAAAGGAAAACTGAAAAGGATTTGGAGGATGAAAATGGTGGTGCAGGTGTATATTCTGCTAGTTTGAGGAAGAATTACATCTTAGCCAATGATGAATGGAAGGAAGATGTGTTACCAGAAATTATTGATGGTCACAATGTTTATGACTTCATTGATCCTGATATCTTACAAAGACTTGAGGAGTTAGAACAAGAAGAAGGTATTCGGCAAGCAGAAGAGGAAAATGAGGATTTTGAGATGGATGGTGACGAATTGAGCCCGGAAGCAAAACAAGCTTTGGCTGAGATCAGGAAAAAGAAAAGCTTACTCATTCAAGAGCATAGGATGAAGAAGAGCACTGCAGAGAGTCGGCCCACTGTACCTAGAAAATTTGACAAGGAGAGAAAGTTCACAACAGAGAGAATGGGCAGACAACTGTCTGCTTTGGGGCTGGATCCCTCTATGGCAATTAATCGTCTCCGGAGCAGGTCTCTCATTAGAAGAGGCCGCAAAAGGGAGAGGTCAGTTGACATGGGAGACAACAATGGTGAAAAGGCTATGGATATAGATGTTGACCAACCAAGTAAGAAGCTGCGCATGAGATCTAGTTCTCGGTCGAGGTCACGACCTCCATCAAGTGAGGTTGTCCCTGGGCAGGGCTTCAAGGACTCTGCTCAGAAGATGAAAGCCCTTCAGCTTGCTAAGAATTCTGCTAAAAAGAGGAATAAAGATGCTCGCCGTGGAGAGGCAGACAGAGTTATTCCTAATCCCAAACCAAAGCACTTGTTTTCTGGGAAACGTTCCATTGGGAAAACTCAAAGACGTTGATTACTTAAGGTTCGTCATATCTGTAGCACTTGACTTTTGCTGCTTGTCATTTGTTCATTTTCTTGATGATTGTGCTTTCTCTTTACTGGGTTATATTTGCTTTGTTTTAAGTTTGCATTAATTTTTCACAAATTTCTGAAATGAAATGCATTTTACACCATTTTGTAGAACATGATTGCCCTTGGCTGTTACATTCTCTTTGGTTGTTCTCATCTCATTTCTCTCTATTCTTTTGGTTTTATTTAATTTTAGTCACATAAACTTTGTCTCTAAATGGTGAATGCGAAGAAAGTGATTGCTGTGATACCCGGTGAAATAAGTTACTAATCCTTGATTTTTAACCTCTTGCAGGGAAAGCTTGATTATATCTTATGCTGTACTAGACCGTGGATTTGGATTTGCTGTTTACATTCCATATACCAATTGTGGCAGTTTTGTTTAATCTTTTTGTCTGTTGAGGCAATTTTGAACGAGATTTTAATTTTATGTATTAGCCAGTATGTTAAAAAAATACAAAGTATTTAGTATTTGAATTTGGCTGTTTCTCTAATTTTGCAATGTGGAGATTTTTTGATGGAGTAAAGCTGCACTTTTTTTTTTTTTTTTAATTATTTTATTGGAACTGTGAGTGAAGTTTTCTGTGTTATATTGTTAAATGGGTCATACAAAAGAATGAATTGCTATCCAAGGATCACATCTAGCCAAACAAATTGGAATATGAAGGCTCTTTCGGGGGTATGTTAAACATGTATTGAGCTGTTGATAGCATGGATGATTGATGATTCTGCTAATATGCATTCGGTTCAGAAAATTGAGTAGAAAATTAACTGCCTGCAACAGGAATTCGACAAACATCACAGCATTTCGCAAAAACTTGTGAATTGAGGATTTTGTGGGTATTAAATCAAAAGATATGCCTGTTCTTTTTTTATATTTTAGTTTATGACTCTCCATTGTCGTAAAAGAGTAACAGCCGCGTCATTTATCAACTTGTTTTTCGTTTCAAATTCTTCCTACTTGATCCATAGACGACTGTGGTTCGCTTCCCAAACTGAGAGAGCTTCATTGAAATTTGAAACCAATTTTGGCGCTCAAACCAGTATAGCGTATTTTATCCACACAATCGTCTTGAATTTTCCTTCCAGCCCCGTGGAATCAATGATTGGAGGAATTCGATATTCGTGTTCGTCAGTGATTTGATCCTATGCTATTTGCATCGGCGCCGGAGACTTGTTTTTGGCTCGACATCATGAACAATTAGACTACCGAAGAGAGGAAGAAAAAAAAAAAAATTGCGTTCTAGAATTGAATCAGATGGATAGTTAGCACCTCAAGTGACATATAAACCTTTAGAATCTTTCCTTTTTTCCTTTTGAGATTAATTTGTATTCTATTCAAATTCAATTTCCATGGTACGAAGATTCACTCCATTCCAATCCTTCGATTCAATCATATATATTTCTTCCATTGAGCAATTTATTGCTGAGGACTAGTAGTGTTTTAGGCAAATGATGCTCTCTTGTTATTTCATTTTCCATTGCCTTGCCAGTGGGAGCAAAATTGTCATTCTGAACAGAATGTACAGTGGTTCTCAAGTTTGTTTGAACATCATCATACCTATATATTAAATTAAATCTAACTGAAATCCATAAACCAAATGAGAAACTCATAGTACCAGGTTCAAATTGATTGATGGCTGCTGTCAATTCATAGTACTTCTGCTTGGCCTTTCCTCTGGCTGTCGAATTTTATGTTCTTGAGATTTTTGATCCATGCTAATTATAGTTGGAACTTCAACTTTCACCAAACTTGTCACTAGTTATTGTTGGTAGCTTAACTTTACTTCTGAAGATACATTTTCAAGCAATGAAACATTATGCCTTTCTTGAAGTTGCTTCATCGCTTTTTTATTCATTAGTGTACTTAAGTGGACCTGCCGGCAAATGTAAAGCTGGAATTATCCTTATCAAAAGTATACGTTATTTTGGCTGTTTTTTGGGGGTTAAAAAAGATTAGATTTGTGAAATATCTGCAATTTGAGAATAACATGTACTCACAGTTTAAAACATATTCTAATTCCATCTATTCTCTATTCTCACTTTTGCTATGTTTACTTTTTATCCTTTTTTATATAAACTTTTGCTTATTCTTCTCTTCTCTTCAAACATGGATGACAAATTAATCAGTTTTTGCAGATATATAATTTGACTTAATCCTACTGAATTGAGTTTTACCCGTTTAATTTATTGATGGGACGGATACGAATTTTAATTTTCAAATGTATTTTGAGTTGAGGATAAAGTATTATTATTATTATTAAAAATAATTTTTTTTTTTTTTAATTTGATACAAAAATTTAGTTAAAAAGACCGATGAACTGTTTTACTCAATCGTCTTATCCCATGTTCAAAACAGGATGGATAACAAGGTAGATATAATTTTTTTTTAGTGGGGCAAATACAGATAATGTCATACCCATCCGGTTGTCATCTTATGTACTAATTGCAAAATCTATTGGATACATGGGAATTCTTTAAGAGAAGGACTACAGGCCTCCTAGTAAAGGACTTATTTTAATACATTGTAGTTGCGATTTGACAATAGCTTAATAATATTTGTATGAAAATATTGAACGCCTCATAATTACTTGCTTCATGGAGGCATTACACAAGGCACTTAATTGTTGGTGTTTGTTCCGTGCCAGCCTCTCTGGAGTCATCTCTAATGAATAGTGGAGCCACAATAAGTCTATTTTTTTTTTGCTAAGTTTCTTTTTATCATTTCCCTGTTAATTATGATCCATAAATCATGTTTTTCAACGATTTGCTACTGGTATTGCATATGTGCACGCCCATTGTTTTTTCTTCAGAATATTTTATGTGCTTCAAATTAATTATTTTCTGAATAACTTTATTATATCTTCACTTTATTTCAGATTGATGCTACTACATTTCTTGGCAGGCAGCTTATAAACTTTAGTCACATGTAATTAAAAATCTAACAACGCCAAACTCTTAAAAAAAAAAATTAACATGGTGATAAAAGGTTCTCAAGTGCAGACCTCTAAAAGAAGCCGTAAGCCTCTCTCTTAATTTTGCTTTTTACTGACTTGTTGATGCTGTGAAAGATATATGTTTGTCGTCATGTTCCATCGTCATTATTCAGATTGAAATTGAATTAGCAGTTTTCACATTCATTTGATGTACCCTAAATATCTCTGGGTTTTCCATGGCTTTTATCCAGGAGTAAAATTTAACGATATATATAATAATGGGAGTCTCATCCCCTGCACTTGAGAATAGGATATTTTGCATTCCATCACTAGGTATACTTTAGTAACCTAGAAGGCCTTGCTTATTGGCCCAGTCTCTGTTTACTTATTACTGGAGTAACCTAATTAACAGGTAGAGACAAAGCTTTAGCATGAGGAACAGTAAGGAGAAAGCATTAAAAAGTTGAAACACTGGAGTACCCTCCAATTTTTCCCTACACTTTTTCCCTCATTATTTGTAAATTTACCTTTATTTTAATTAGCATTAAAACTGTGTTTATAGAGAAAATAATTCATTATAGAAATTTTTCTAATGTTTACTAGAATGACCAGATTTTAAGATCCACTGAATTAAAGCTCTGTATAATTTTGGGCATAACTCATGAAATTTTAAACAAGTTTAATTAATTTCTCTTCTAAAGCACTAAAATTACTATAATCATGAGATTATTTGAAGTCAATTAATTATGATGTTCTCTAACCAAATAAATTCAAAATAGTGATATATGACTGTATATTTTGGATCTCCAACCTACACCAACAAAAATCCAAACTTGCCACACTCATAAGTTCAATAAGTACATAATTTGAAGATAGAATCTCTTTCATCTTCCCCACTCGATGGAATAATAGATTTTTGGCCCCATGGGGACTTCCAATATGTCATATTGACAACTCTTTTGTTCTTTGAGTACTGCCTTAAAAACTTTCTGATCTTTCTTTAAAACTTTTTGGCATCTAGTGAGGAGCAGATAATGAAAAGATAAAAAAAAACAACAATGATGCAAAATATGTAGCATGAACACAGCAATATTTCTGGTTCTTTCCTCCAATCCTAACACATTTTGGGGTCTACTTACATATTGAAACAACTTTTTCTATTGGTTGGTTAGGGATATTTGATGTGAACATGCCTGAATTTAGACAATCTCATGGGGTGGTCATCAGTCACCACTAATGCATATACATATGATGTGGCATTTATATCTTTCCAATACAGTGTTGAAAGATGTTGGACTTATTCTTCATCCCCAAATATTTTCTATTGATAATATATTACTTAATTTTTCTTGTGAGAAAATTCAGACAACTAAGAATAAGAAGAATAGAAAAAAAAAAGTGCTTATCTTTTATTTTTGTTTTCAATATATATATATAATTAACTTTAAAATTATTAAACAATATAATTATAGCTATTTATTAAAAATAATTGTTTTCATAAAAATTAGAGATTTGATAATGTTAATTTTTTTTTTAAAAAAATAATAACGTTAATTACAAAAAAAATAACATTAATTATAATTTTAATAATAAAAAATAGGTAATATTTTTTTATTGGAAAAAATAGGTAATTGATAATATTTATTAAGCTAAATAATATAGTTAATTATAATATTAATAATAAAAAAGACAACTTTTTTGATTGGGCAAAAAAAAGAATATCGGCTAAATAATAGATTGAGGATGTTTAGAATTTTAAGAAGTTAAAAATCCAAGAAATTAATGATTTAATTATTTAATTAAAAGTTTTTTGATACATGGATAATTAAATGTGTGATTAATATAAAAATTATAATTATTAAATCGCGTATCATTATAAATAATTTATTATTATTTATAAATTTTATTAATTAAAAAAAATTATTATAATAAAATTTTTTAATTAACTAATTAAATAACATAAAATTTCTTAATTTATAATATATATATTAATAATTAATAATTAAAAATATTTAATCAGCTGACAAAACACCCTCTTATTATATTTATAAAAAAAACTGCAGCATAAAAAATTACGGGGCCCTCTAATTTTGGGGCCCTAAGGCCTATAAGCCGCCACTGATTATCACTAAAAATCTCAATAATATAGAGTATTTTTTGGCAGGTAAGAAATAATTCTAGCATTTCACTTTCCGGCATTCTAGAAGATGATTTCTACTGGAGTACACATGATTGGTGAAACATGTGTAAAAACTAAAGAACCAATGGTTCAATATGTAGAACCTGAATTATTTGAATTTTAATTCCTTCCAAGATCATCTCATTAGGCATTAATTACTTCTCCCTCACTTAAGATCTTGGAATTAATTAACTAATATTAATATAGAAGTTGTCAGATGATTCATAATGCAGTAATATTGGTATGTAACTTTCATTTGATTAACTGTTTTAGCACTTTATTATAATAATATGTTGATGAGAAAGGTAAACTAGTTTCTTTTATTTTCTCACTTTTCTCAATAGACGATAATTTAAGGTCTATATTTCCACATGGTGGAGTCTTTTCTACTCTTCTCATGAGCTCTGGAAGGCCTTAAAACGTGTGGTTTCTAAAGCCAAATCACTACTGAAGATCTTAATATTTAATAATAATTATTAATTAATTTAAATTTATACCATAAAAACAGACTTCATTCACATGAAATCTTCCATGCCCTTTGGCAATATTATATTTTATTATCTTATTCACACTATCTTCAAATACACGTGTTGGATTATGTGAAGTGGAAGCAAATATCTTGGCTTGGTTATGAAAAAACCTTTTCATTTTTATTTTCCTTTTGTATGTTTTATGTGTTGTTGTTTACTTGTTTCAGTCTCTCTCTACATTAATGATACAGAGAATAATATATTATTAATATATATGTGTATGATGATTACCTTGTGAGTGAAGAAAAATATAATTGATAAAGAAAATATCATGGAATTAGGGACAGAGCTCTATCAAAATAATAGTGAAAAAAAAAAATTATTAATTTATAAAAAAAAATTTATTAATTTATTTAAATCTAATTTTTTATATATAATTGATTCTTGATCCATTTAAAATTAATTAAAAAATATCATTAATTTATAAAAAAATTTTAATTAATCTATTTAAATTTAATATTTTAAATAAAATTAATTATCGATTGTTTCAAAATTAATTTTTTGTGTATAGAGTCAAAGACAAGACCACTGCTTATCTCTCTCATTTTCCTCAGGTCCCTCTCCAAACCGTTTTCTACTCAGACCCATCAGCCAACCTCTCTCTCTCTCTTTCTTCCCTATAATCTAAGCAAACCCCACAACCATCATGATCATCATTCCCACTCTATGAAGCCTCCTATCAATCTCTCTCTCTCTGTGTCTCATATTCTACCATTCTATAAATTCTTAACTAATCTACATCAAACCAGTTGGGGAGAAATATATACCTACCAGAGGATAGAATCTAAAGGCTTTCAAAATGAGAAAGCCTGAGGCCACTGGGAAGAACAATAATACTAACAAGTTTCGAAAAGGCTTGTGGTCGCCAGAGGAAGATGACAAGCTCATGAACTATATGCTAAAGAATGGACAAGGTTGTTGGAGTGATGTAGCAAGAAATGCTGGCTTACAAAGATGTGGCAAAAGTTGTCGGCTTCGCTGGATCAATTACTTGAGACCTGACCTTAAGAGAGGTGCATTTTCACCCCAAGAAGAAGAACTCATCATCCATTTGCATTCTCTTCTTGGAAACAGGTAACTTACTTCCATTGCCCTCCTAATTACTTATTACTTTCTTATCTTTTAATAATATGTACAACGAGATACAGTATGCTAAGACAATATATTTCTCTACCTAATAGATTCAAAATCGATTTCTCCTCTCTAAGCTTTATTATTTTCGTTGGCCCTGTACATATCTTTTAACTTACCTTCACTTTGATAAATATACATATACTTTCAGACAATTATTAGTGGAACAAATTCTATCCATAGAAAAGGAGCACATAGCGTGAATTGATGGCAATAAATTTTTTATTTGGAAAAAAGAAAAGGTAGAACATTGCCATCTCAGTCCAGTCCAAATAATTTAAGTAGAGTTGATAGATTCATACTATAATTTCTTTCTTTTTTTTATTTGTTTTTTAAATAGAATGTGAAGTATACTCTCTTTCTGACACTCACTTAGATACAAAACATGCATCTATTTTTATAGACCAATACAAATAATCTATGTATTGAAATTTTAGTTTAGAATAATTTAGGTATCTTTTCCCTTGCACACCCAATTTTCTAAGCATAAACTGTTATATAAGAGACAATTATAGTACCTGTCTTATTTGAAAGAGGTTTTAAACCATAGTTTTCAAATTGCGCCCATCCTTTGAATTATTGACCACAAAGGGTTACAGATTAAGAAATTCAATAAGTATCTGCAAGGATTGAATTAGAAATAATTAAATTAATAATAGATAATTTATAAAATAATTATTGTTATTAATTTTTTATTTACATAGATATAATATAATATTATGAAAAAAATTATTATTAATAAACACCTAACTCAAATGATTGGAGATTAAATTTCAATTCTTTATCTGATTTTCGGTTACATAGATTAAATCTGTTGGATCTATCTGGGTGGACAACACATGTTTATACTGATTTAGTCATCTCTGCTGACATTGGATACTTGAATATAATTCTCTTAAAGAATGACTTAAGCCAATAATGATATTTTCTTTTATCTATTTAATTCTGACACTTTGAGTATTCGTAAATAAATACTACATGACATATTATACAAATATATAGTGAATTAATTTATGTATGAATATTATGTTTGCATATCATGTCATATCTTAAATGTATCTCATGCTTGTATCTATGCCTTATAATGTAATACTTTTCCCCTGTTCTCAGTTTTTGCAATTCAAGTATCTAGTCTAGCAGTAAGCACCAAATCCAGTGGAAAAATTCGAGCCCTGGTTTTTAATACCTGCCCCCCAGAATTCATGTCAATTTTGTGCTATATTTTTTTAATTTAAAGATTTAAACTTCCATGCAAATCATGCATTGATAGAGACATAAAATGCCTTGTTTCAAATAGTTGAAACTAAATTATTTGCTCAATTTTTTGTATGATAAAGGTGGTCTCAAATTGCGGCTCGCTTACCAGGACGTACAGACAATGAAATCAAGAACTTTTGGAATTCAACAATTAAAAAAAGACTGAAGAACTTGTCTTCCTCATCCTCACCAAACACGAGTGATTCTTCCTCTGAACCAAGCAAAGAAGTAGCAGCCATAGGAGGAGGGTTCATGATCTCTATGCAAGAACAAGGCATGAATCCCATGTACATAGACCCATCATTATCATCATCAACCACGTCCATGCAAACCATGTTTCTGAATCAAATGATGGATCCATTACCTACCTTTGATCATCATGGCCCGAACATGTACAGTGCAAGTGTATACATCAATAATGTGACCCCATGCATGGGTCAAATAGGAGTTAGTGGTGATGATTTATATGGAAATCAAGGAATCCTTGGAGATCATGTCATTACTGGGATAGAAGGGGAACTTCGTGTTCCTCCTCTAGAGAGTATAAGCATCGAGGAAAATACTAAAATTGAAAATATGTACGGTAATAATAATATTAATGCAAATAAGAAGTACCCATATGGTAATGTGAATAGGATTAATAGCAACTGCAATAACAGTAATAAGAAGGCAGAGAATGTGGCTGCTGGAATTGGGAACCTATGGCAAGGTGAAGAGCTAAAAGGGGGAGAGTGGGACTTGGAAGAGTTGATGAAAGATGTTTCCTCCTTTCCTTTTCTTGATTTTTCAAGTTAAAATAAATGGCTTTTCCTCGTAAATTTTCCCTTCAATTTTTTGAATTGATAATACCCTTTTTCCCTTTTGTAGAAACCTATGATACATAACAACCTTATGTAGCCTTTTTGAAGATCCGCCAAATGGAAATAGTTACTAGGTAGTTGGTCCCTCAAGGCTCAAACCCTTTATATATCCTTGCCAAGAAAGCATGTTCATGTATAGCTTAGATTAGGTATATGCCTATAAGAAGAAGCTAGCTTTCTAGCTTGGAATGTTAAGAAATAAAGGCCATTATGTTGGTATCCTAAGAAACTATTGTATTTTTTTATATATTAGAAATTTCTGATTATGAGAAAATTATGAGCATTTGAATCTCTAATTAATCTCTTGTTTTATAAAATAGGTTATCTATCACTAGAAAACTAGTCCAACGATGAAGAAACTATTGTATGAATGCTTAATTTGCTATATAAATATGACAGGTCATTTAGAGAAATTCAAGTAGTCATATATAGTGAAAGATATGTATGAGTTGATTATAGTGGTGAAAAAGTAGATATGGAGAGGGACAGTCCACAAGGGATTAAATAATTAGTCGATACACATAATCTTTAGTTAGTATGATGGGTACAGAACACACATAGGTGGAAGTTGTTAATTATTATAAGTGGAAGATAATTAGTAGGTCTTGTACAATACACATCAATTAATATTTTGAAAATTATACAATCCCTTCTTTAAAAGGAAACTTTATTATTGTTATTATTTTTGACAGATCATTGTTACTTGTAATGAGGTTTAATTATTGTTTAGATGAGATGTCCACTTGGAACAGAAATTATAGGTAATATATTGTACATTTTGTCAGCTTGCTTTCGTTATACACATGACCAATATATATTGGATATCTTCTATATTTTATTAGTTAGTTAGCTAAATTAAATTAGTTTAATTCTTGGTGTAATTATAACTCTACCATTGCTTACTGCATGCCTAAAGATAGCAATGTATGGTTATTAATTATTTAAAGTCAAACAATCAAAAGAGAAGTATAACCAAGATGATTGAAAAAATAAAATAAAATTCAATTCATTTATATATGAGAAGTGAAAATAAAGCAAGATTTATAACTAAAGAGACTTTATATGATTTAGTAGTTTAATTGTGTAAAGAGGACAAGAAAGTGACCATATTTTCAATTGAATGACATATAAAAGAGAGTGGTTTCTGAAATCATTTCCTTTTAGATTTCTAATATTCCATAACTAACATGACGAAGTATTCACCATTCAATTTAACAATCAGAAGGTTCTTTTTCGTCCATTAATGAGCATATAGTGACCTATATAATTACGTAGAGTTTTCTTTTATATATATATATATATATATATTGATGGTTCTGGATTGCAATCCTGGGCTTAGGCTTGATTTGATGGTGTTTGAATGGGGTTAGTATCTATGGACTTGCAAGATTCAACAAAGCATGAAGGGGCTAAATTTTAACTTCACAAAACCTTTCTGATATCAATATCAGTAGCCAAAATCAAAGATCTCAAGGAGGAAGATGACATTTTATAATCGTGGAGGTCACCGTTCGATCAACTATTATGAACACATGTCATAATCTCATGGTTGGGTAGTGTTTTGTCATATATAGTAAAATCTCTATAAATTTATATTTAATTAATTAATATTTTTTTATAATCTCAATTTAGATTAAATTAATTTAATATTTAATTAATTAATATTTTTTTTAATTAATAAAATTTATAAATTTTAACCATATTAATTTATAAAAATTTTATTATAAAATTCACATAGTTGTCTCGGCATAATTGAATCGGCACAATAAGTTTCTTTAAGACTGCTGAATTACTGTATTTGACAAGAGCAGTCAAGGTATATCTCTTGCTCATTAACGATTAGGTGGCCTGTATTTTTCTGTGGCGTTATGGATTTTTCTGTGGCATTATGGTATTTAACTCAATATAGAAATGTTTGGGTAATCATCAAATACTTATAATTATCAATTATTAATACATACATTATCAATTGAAAAAATTTATATTACTTAATTGATCAATTAAAAAACTCTAATTATATTAAAATTTTACTTCAATCAATAAATTTTATAAAAAATTATATACTGCATATAATGATTTTCAATTTGTTAATCATATTTTTATTCTAATTACACATTTAATAAATACTTTACCAGATATCTCCATAAAAAATCTTAATATTTACCGAATAAGAAAGGGCTAGTCTTCGAACTCAGGAGGAATTTTGGTGAATATCAGTATCTTAGTGAAGCTAGAGTTATTGTCGAGCAACGATCCTTCCAGGCGGCTGTTTTTGTTTTCTCCATGGTAGAAATTTGGAAGCACGTTTAGGTAAAAAATAATTCAGATTGTAATATTTGCAAGAAAGGTTGAATTTAGAAAAAAAATTTAAGTAGATTCAATTCAATCAATTTACGAAAAAGAATTATAAATTAATTAATATATCAGATTTAGCTTCTAATTCAGTCCACTTAAAAAATTATTTAAATTCAAGTCCAAAGATGACGCACTGACTCTTCTATAGCATAGCCTGATATGGCACTTTTGATGACGAGTACAGCATGGCGAAAAGACCCACCTCCCATTGGCCATTAGTCATGGACCTCATATGCCAATACTCATTACTTAATGGACCTAGTTTATGGCCTCATGGGCCAAGAATAATGGATTATCCCTAATAAATTAACGTGAACTCAAGAGGGGTGTTATGGTCATTTCAATAAAAATAGTTATGGGCCTCATAGGACAGTATTCATTTAATGGGCCTAACGTTAAATTAATGTTAATTTAAGAGGGGTATTATAGCAATTTCATTGAAAACATAACGCAAAATGAAATCTATTGCACCAGAGTAGTGATTAAGAAATAATACCTATTTTTAAATAAAGGGGTGTTTGGATAAAAATTAGAGTTTTATTAAAATAATTAATTTTGTTAAAAGTGAACGTTAATTATAAAACTTCTTTTTCAGCTTTTAAAATTTACGTTAAATATTAAAAATAATCTAATTTTTTTTTTATCCAAACATTTCAAAAATCACAAAATTTTTTAATTTCATCATAAAATATAATTTATAACGTTTATTTTTCTATCGAAACACCCTTTTTTTTTTTCCAAGTGTACATGTATTTTAAAAACAAAATGAAAGTTTCCAAATCAACGTAATTCCAAGGTATTGTCTGATTGAAAATTCAATCAACTAGTCCACTGGATAGTTATTGTTTGTCACGTGACTTAATGCAGAGCTCGGCAACTCCAAAAATTCGCCTCATGAGTCTTGGCCTTGAAATTAAGTCAAAATTTCCAATACCGTCACCACAACTGGTCCCACCCACAGATTGCTCTTTCTCTCTCTCCTCTTCTTTTTCTTCTTTGTTTTTATGCTACTACAGCGATTATTATAGTTGGTGACAGGCTGACATCACCAGATCCCACTTCCCTCCACGTGCAGTTCTGTGGTGCCTGTATCTCCAGGGTCACTCTCGTCATTTCATTTCTCTAAACTCTCCGGTCTCAAATTTTTCCAACATCTAGCAGAGTCTTTTCCCAATGGAGATTTGCCACGTGGAATTACTGTCACTCCATTGGTTCAGTACTATCATGTCACCAAAAAGCTGAAGTTGTCTGACTACTGTGCACTTGTTTGTCCTGGCGTACTTAGCAATCATATCTTAGACGGACATTTCCACCTCAAGGCGGCATCAACGAAACTCGCACACAAAACTTAAACTCCAACATTGAAAAGTAGCCGTATATTGCAGATTGAAATCAAACGGCTCAAATCAATCTTCTTCCTTTCCGATATAAAAGCTACCCCACCCAAACACAACCTTCCTTGCACTTTCTTTCCTTTCCGTCTCTTTCTCTCGTCTATTGTTTTTATTCTAATTTTCCACCGTTATGTTTGGTGCACTAATTTTATAAAAAAAAAAATTAAATAAGAAAAATAAAATAGGATAAAATATTATTTAATTTTTAAAATACTATTTAATTTTTAAGATTTAACGAAATTAATATTTAAATTTTTATATTTTCAAAAAATAACTATTAAATCTCTAATATTTGATTTCGTCACAATAATTTATCTTTTTATTTATTTGATTATTAAATATTATTAAAAAGACGAAAATACTCTTAATTTTTCATAAAATTTTCTTTTTCATGTGATTCCATTAAAACCTATCTCAAATTTTTTTTACTTTTTTTCACAATCAAATTTTCATTTCTCCACATAATTTTACTAATTATAACATTCACACACAAATTTTACTTTCTTTAATTTCAATAAATTCAAAATTTACACATTTAATTAATTTATTAATTAAGCAAGAAAAAATAAAAAACATCATAGTATAAAGAAAAAATAAAAAAAAAAATATATGAATATGAGTTTTTTATAAAATAAATAGAAAGAAAATGAATAGAAAGAAAATAAATGGAAAATATAAAGGTGGAAGAAGAGGATATTTAAAAAAAAAATTATTTTAATTTATTTTTTATTTAATTTTTAATTTTTTTAGTAGAAAATTAAAAAAAAAATTACTGAATGATCAATTATTATGATGAATTAAACGTGAGTACTTAATAGTTATTTTTTGAAAATATAAAAATTCAAATGTTAATTTAGTTAAATTTTAGAGATTAAATAATATTTTATTTATAAAATTAAAATAAAATAAAATTTTAATTTTTTATTTATAAAATAAAAGAAATTTATTATTTCATTTTATAAAAAAAAATTATAATTTTCATTTTCCATATCTCATATATTTTAATTTCCCTATATTTTTCTCTAAATTGCAGGGAAAATATCTCTCATTTCTCTCTTTTTTTTTTTTTTTTAACTAAACAAACAAAAAAAATTATACCCATTTCCATTTTTTTTTTCCTTTTCATTTATATCCAAACAAACATTGCCTGGAGCAAAAACACTGAAAGCAGAGAGAAATTCCATTTCCCTTCTCCTTTCTCCTCAAAACGCCATTACCAAATGGCATCCCTAGCTTTTACATCTTCTTCTTCATGCTCCCTTGCTTTCAATTCTCTTCCTTCTCTCAAATCACGCTCTCTTTCTCACCTCAGATCTACTCCAAATCGCCTTCTTTCCCTCCCTAAACTTACCGCTAACACCAGATTTGCTCCCACCAATCGCTTCCTTCCAAAATTATCCAATTCCAATTCCAATGCCCCCGCAATTTCAGTCTTTCAGAATCGGAGAAACTTAAATTTAACGGTCAAAGCATCCGCAGCTGCAGCTTCACCTGCCTTGCCAACTCAGCCATGGCAGGGCGCTGCTATAAAGCCATTACTTGCCTCCGTAGCTACTGGTGTCATTCTATGGTTCGTTCCGGTCCCATCTGGAGTCTCTCGACCTGCGTGGCAACTGCTTGCCATATTTCTAGCCACAATTGTCGGCATCATCACGCAACCGTTGCCTCTCGGAGCCGTCGCCTTGATGGGCTTAGGCGCTTCCGTGCTCACTAAAACCCTAACTTTCTCCGCAGCATTTTCAGCTTTCGGCGATCCGATCCCGTGGTTAATCGCTCTCGCTTTCTTTTTTGCGCGAGGGTTTATTAAGACTGGACTAGGAAACAGAATAGCTTATCAGTTTGTATCGCTGTTTGGATCTTCTTCTTTAGGTTTAGGTTATAGTCTTGTGTTTAGTGAAGCTCTATTAGCACCTGCAATTCCTTCAGTTTCTGCTAGAGCTGGAGGGATCTTTTTACCGCTGGTAAAATCTCTGTGTGTTGCTTGTGGTAGCAATGCTGGTGATGGTACTGAGAATAAGCTTGGATCGTGGTTAATGTTAACTTGTTTCCAAACATCGGTGATTTCTTCTTCCATGTTCTTGACTGCCATGGCCGCGAATCCTTTGAGTGCCAATTTGACACTCAATACGATTAAGCAGTCCATTGGGTGGACTGATTGGGCAAAGGCAGCTTTTGTGCCGGGATTGGTGTCATTGATTGTTGTGCCTTTGCTTCTATATATAATTTATCCGCCTACAGTGAAGAGCAGCCCGGATGCACCTAAGTTGGCTAGGGAGAAGTTGGAGAAGATGGGGCCAATGTCCAAGAATGAGATAATTATGGCCGGCACTCTGCTTCTTACGGTATACTTCACTTACTTTTCCGTGTTCCAAATCTGTTTTAATTTTATTTTCAAATTTAAACTTTTCTTGATTTGCGTCTGCGTCATTTGAATCTGACTTTTCATAGATGCCAACCCTTAGTCTGTATTGGTGTTGGGCTGGGGCTTAGATATAGTGAATTTGTTACTGATATAACTGGTAGGTTGGCCATTATTTGGGCAGCGCATCTGTCTTGGTCTGTCTACAGTATAACACCATAACCTACCTCATTTTGACTGAGTTAGCTGATTTGTGTTTATATTGAGCTATGCTTGCCAGCATATTTGGATTTTTTTTTACATACAATGACAACTCTGTTTTTCAACTTCTAGAATGGCTGTGAATGTCTGCATTGGTTTATTGCAATTTGAATTCTGTGCTGAAGGATCTTAATTCTTAAGTATGTGTTTTAAGAATAATCTTTTGAAGAACTGAATATTTCAGATCTATTAATGAGCCAGAACCCCCTTGCTAATAGGCATTCCGTAAAAGTTTTTCTGTAGTAATGCTAGCAAACTCTATTCTGAGAATGGATAAATTAGAAATCAATTTTCACATTGTTTTTCTCACAATTCACATTTTCTTAATGCCAATCACGTCAAAGGTAGAGATAGTTGTGAATTTGAAATATGTTTTTCAGAATTTTATTTTGGATAAGAATGTGTGTGGTTCGAGGGTTCTATTATACTGGCAGCCAGCTTTTTGTTGAGCAATTACTTTGGAACTTGGAATGAGTGATTATATGAATAGTGTTCTGCTTTACAATATTTTTAAGAAATCTCCAACACATGGAGATAGAATTGGCAATCAGTAGCTAATCGTCAAGACAAGATGAGAGTCACACTAATCAGGTTGAGCTTGAAACCAGGGCTTATGGATTTCAGTAGCTTGTGTCTTAATATTTTCAAGTTCTGAATGTACATGGAATTTTAAATATTTCCAAAATTCAGGGATTGTTAGAATTGATGTTTTTTGGGCAGAAGCTCGTTAAGCTCAATTCATAATCTTATTTACATTCGGGTCAATTATTAAATATGATCACTTTTGGCTTGTGGGGAATGAAATCAATTTGGTTTATGCATTTTTGTTTGGTTATACAGCCATAAATCATGAACAAAGGATAAATTTCTTTCGCAATATACTGTATGCCTAGATCTCTTTGCTAAAATGGAATTTCACATGAAGCTTTGCAATTGGTGAAGCATTATTGCTTGCAACTTAAATGTTTATAAGTCTAATGTCAATCACTCTTGCAAAAGCTATACTATTGCTTGCAACTTAAATGTTTATAAGTCTAATGACAATCCCTCTTGCAAAAGCTATACTGTAGAACTAATTTATTATTATTTGATTGTTTATGCATTTGTGCTGCCTTAAGTTTTATATGCTCCTATTAATGTTTTTGAAACGTACGTGAGGCTTCATTTAGTAAAATATATTTGACATTTCTCCTCTATAATAGGTGGGGCTCTGGATCTTTGGAGGGATGTTGAATGTTGATGCCGTCACTGCTGCTATTCTTGGATTATCTGTCCTCCTCATCACTGGTGTAGTGACATGGAAGGATTGCTTAGCTGAAGCTGTTGCCTGGGACACCCTTACGTGGTTTGCTGCCCTCATTGCCATGGCTGGGTATCTCAATAAGTATGGTCTGATTTCTTGGTTCAGCCAAACTGTAGTTAAGGTATGTGTTCTCCTTTACTGGTTTATCATTGTGCATTTCTTTTCTCAATTATGTCATGAGTGACTATATTTTATTATACATATTATTTTTGGACTTCTGCAGCAGCAAATTATGAATTTCAAAATAACATGCATTATGCAACATGAATATCTGCTGATTTCTGAATTTCAATAAAGTGTTCAAGACTCGAAATTAAACACATATGATAGATGATGAATAGAGCATAGACTGACAAACTATTTCAACTTTTCACAGTTTGTTGGTGGACTGGGTCTTTCATGGCAGCTGTCTTTTGGCATTTTGGTTCTTCTCTACTTCTACTCCCACTACTTTTTTGCCAGTGGAGCAGCTCATATTGGTGCCATGTTTACAGCCTTCTTGTCTGTTGCCAGTGCTCTAGGTACTCCGCCTTATTTTGGAGCTATGGTGCTAGCCTTCCTTTCCAACCTTATGGGTGGCCTTACACACTATGGCATTGGTTCTGCACCTATTTTCTATGGTGCCAACTACGTACCTCTTGCCAAATGGTGGGGTTATGGGTTCCTCATATCTGTTGTCAACATTATTATCTGGCTTGGAGTTGGAGGGGTTTGGTGGAAGGCCATTGGCTTATGGTAAAGGGGTGGTCATGCTACCCAAAATTTATTAATACCCTGCTTTTGTAACCCCCTCAGATGGATTTTTCACTTTCTGGTTCTGTCTTGTGGGAGGTTAGTTTTTGTTTCTGATTCTTTGTTAAAAAAAAAAAATAATATTTTGTTGGAGAACTTGGATGGAGAGATGATATGCGCATGGTCTGTTTAGAGCAGAAACTAAAACTGAAATTTTGACATGGCTTAGAAAATGCTTACAATTCATGACAGAGCAATTGTTGGAATGCCCTGAATATCTCATGTTTTTCTGTTTTCGCATTCAGTTCCTGGTAGTTTGCAAAGAAATTGAGGTGCTAGCCATCAAAACATTTATGTAGGTTAAATTTGATATATTGACATTTATTCATTACCTTATGTGGGTAGGGTGATGATCTGGGTAATAAGATATCATATGTGGTTGCAGAAAAGTATTGGATGTTTGTATGTATAGTTGCCTTGCAGGTTTATTTCTTATTTCCCAATCTAAAGGTTTGCCAAGAAAGTGCTAGAAAGGAACTTAAAGATGTACTTGTCTGTTGTTTTGCCATGAAGCAGAAACGTTTCCTATCCTGTTAAAAGGTCTGAATCCTGGTTCTAAACCCGTATCGTGGTAGGGCAGGGATCTGTTTTCTGCAATACGGAGCCATTTGCCAGACCAATGGTAAACAGAACATATGAAATATTAAGATTTGTCCAAGTATGAGATAGATTGCTGGAAGGAACGTTTTGTAGCATATTATGTAGGACTGTAAATTGGGTTGGGTAGCCTAAGTCCGAAGTGCTCAATCCGAAATTTTTGGGTTGAACTTCATATGGGATTAAGCTGAACCGAATTTGGACAATAATTTTGATTTCGAAAGCCTGGACTTGGGCATACTTATATTTGATATTTTTTAATATAAATATAATAAAATTTTCATTCATTTATACTTTTCATAGTAGTTAAATTAAAATAAGTCCATATAATAATAATTTATATTTATTATTTTATTTTTATTTAATAAATTTATTTATTTTAAAAATTATTAAATTTATATATTATAGAATAATATTTAAAATAAATAAAAAGTAGATTATCAATTATACGGTCCTAAATGAAGTTGTATGCACATCGAGTCTTAACCCAATTTATTAATTAAAGAAAGGTTGAAAAGAGATGTTCTCTTTAATTTAGTTTGTAACAATGTTATCTTTGAGAGAGTAGAAAGATAAAATAAAAAGGAAAGGATCCTAAATAAAGTTGAATGTTTACAATATCTTGTAATGATAATTTAATTTAATAAGAAAAATTTTCTGAATAATCTCTTTATATATTTTTTTTAGAATATTTGAAAAATATAAAATTTTGAAAATTTCACTAGTTTAATGATTAAATAAAGAATTAATTGTGGTGTATAATTCTTAATGTTTTCATTTAATTTTATTATATAATAAAAAAATTAATGGTAAAGTACTTAATTAATGCTAAAGATAATCTAATTGCCCATTAACCAATAAATCTTAAGCAAACAAGTTGAGAGTTGTCCAGATCATTTTTATTATCATATATTTTTATGTATCATCTCACTTATAAAAAAATATTAATTATTAAAATATTTTAAAATAAATAATATAATACATAAAAAAATATAAAATAAGAGATGAAACATATGATAATATTAAAAAATTTTAAACTAGATTTTTACGGGTTTATGTTATGGTATTATTAATTATATGAAAAAAGTAATATTTCTCAAATTAGGTTTTATTTCAACTTGATTCATCACACTTTAGTGTAATCTTGAGAATCAATGCCCGAATATTAAAAGAGAAGATTATTCTTAGAATGAATTACAGCCAAACCCCATAATCTCCAAGTGGGCATCTAAAATAATATATAAATTACATTTGCCCCTTTTGATGTTTTATTTATAGCAAATATATCTCTGAACGATTTGCTTTAAGAAAGTCACTTTAATTTTGTTTGAATTCTTTGAAATATAAAGAACTACATTTTAATAAATTAGAAAAGTTTATGAAAATTTCATGAATCCTCAATTAATGAACTGCTGAATTTTTTAAGACAACTAAAATTTTTAAAATTTTTGTAAGTGAATCACTGGATAATAATATTTTTAAGATAATAATTTTAAAAAAATAAATATTTATTAATTGATAAAATATAAAAATACATGTTATAATTCTTTAAATCTAATATTAAAATAAGTTAGAAATATAAATAAATATAATAATAATCTCGATTTGAAACATTAAATTATATTCGATTACAAATAATATCTATATTTTCTGACAATTTTTCTCCAAATTAATACGGATACTAATATATAATAGACTCTATGTAAAAAATAAAATTTTTATTTTTAATTAAACTATAAAATAAATAATAAATTAAAAAAAAAAAATGATCGATCATAGATTCATAATACTCCTTTCCTCTTAAAATAAACATTTTAAGTATAAAATATACGGTTAATAAGAGAAATTTTTTTTATCTATTTTAATATTTCTAATTTATTTATTATTTTAATTCATTAATTATTCTAATTTCATTTTACTTTTTTAATTTTTTTATATTTATATCTCTTAATTAATTTTTATATTTTTTAATATATTTTTAATTAATATATTATTATCAACGTAAAATAAAATATAATTTAAATTATGAAATAAAATAATTAAATTAAAATATTTTAAAAAATTAAGATATTTATTTTAGGATGAAGATAATATTAATTAGCTAAATGGGTTTATTTATTTATTTTTTGAAAGGTAAGGCTGTTTTTTAAATGGGTTGTTGTAGTCTTGTTGAGATTAAAGAAAGCAGAAAGGAAGATGTAGAATTTTCCAAGAACAGGAATAGATGTTTTGAATTTTTTTTTTTTTAGTGTTGTTTGAATATATGAATTTTAATTTAAAATTTTATATTTTAAATTTATGATTTAAAATATATAAATATATAAATATTTTATTTAGATGGTGTAAAAAATTTGAAATTTGAAATTTAAAATTAAAAAAAAAATTAAAAATTTTATGTTAAAGTAAATATAATAGATTTGAAATAATTAGATAAAAGAGAGTATTTAAAATATTTAATTTTTTAGGTGTTAAATTTTTTAAAATATTTAAATTAAATTTAAATTTATTTAATATTAATTGTTTAAATTTATAATTTAAATTTTCATTATACAAACATATCATTTAATTATTATTTAAATTAAATATAATATTAAAAAATAAAATAAAATTTGAAGTTCTTACAGCCGAGCCTAACGGGAGACACTTGGCGGGTACTATATGCATGCAAATGACACTATTGAAGACTTTAAGAGCTTTCCTCATTCTGATACTGACAAGGACTCAATTTTTTTGTGTTTGAAATTTCAATTAGAAATAAAAACCCTCTTACTGTTGAGTATGGGAGCCCCCAATTTGGAGGTGGCTTCTTTGTAGCCATAGAAGAAGCTTCCATTTTGGCCAAAGACGACATCTTCTGTCTCTCAAGCATGCAAATTGCAATACACTGCATATACACAGCTTCAGTTTTCGATGATAACGAGGAAAGATTCTTCATTGTTCTATTCTCAGACTTTCAGTTCGATCAGTTAGGTTTGTGTCTAACTGTCTATTGTTTTGTTAAGTTTCAATGTCTTTTTTTGGCTATTTTTTAACGAAAATGAGAGATGTCTCATTTTTCTTGCAGACTTAGAATTAGGTGGAGTCATTTGTTACTAGTCTTCTATTGAGATTTCAGAAAATCTGAGTATGTCTTTTTTGTTAAGGTGGCGTTTCTGAAAAGCGAAGAGGTTTTTTTTTTTTCCTTCTTTTGACAATGAAATTGGAACTAGTATTATTTCTGGTGTTTAATTTGGCTTTGAAGTTTCAGAACTCATTAAAGTCCAATCTTTAGTTGGTAATAATCTTCAAAGGGAAATTTTTGGGTTTTACTTTCTGAACTTTGGATATATCTTCTATTTTCAATGGGTATATTGAGTTTTCAAATTTTGAAATGATATATGATATTGAAGATTCCAACTAAACCAATGTAAGGATAAATTTGTAGATGTTGCTCATTTCTATAGTTTACTGAAGATTTGTGGATGTTGGTTGTCTTTTCTTTACTTTACCAAGAACTTCCTTTTGCATTTACAAACTTTAATATGTTTCCTTCTAATTTCTTTTTTTGGTTTAATACCATTGAATGATAAGTAATTTATATATATCAGTTGTAGAATTTGCAGCACATTATGGAGTGATGTGATATTTTCACTTACCACTGAACTAATCAGCTTCCTATTAAAAGAAAATTTGGTGATTTAGCTGTTCTAATGATGGCTGAAGAAGATGATGAATATCCATCCATGGAGAAGAAGAGAATACCTTTTTGTATTTTCTTTAAGGATTTCAGGTATTGTTTTGATAAATTGCATTTTGTAATTTAGCCTCAATGGCTTAAGGAGAATGATCAATATAAAGGGCTTGATCAAAATCAGAGCTTATTTTGTCTATAGGACAGTGTTTTGTAGGACAATGATTGATTTCATTTTAAAGGTTGTCAATTCAACTTTCTTTTTCCTTCTTAAGAAGCATTTAGAAGTTAATGTTTGATTCTTTTATGATATGAGCAGACACGTCCTTCAAATGGATGAACTTGGGTTAGAAATAGTGCGTATAGCGTTGCCTGCGGCACTGGCTTTGACAGCTGACCCTATTGCCTCCCTGGTGGACACGGCATTTATTGGCCAAATAGGTAAATTCCATTTTTCTTTGCATCTCTTGTTTTGCAACTTTGGCTGGTCCATTCTTTTTCTTGCCTTAGCTAAGTTCTTCTATATGTTGTTATTTCATTGTGCTGAAGAAGGTTTATATATTGGTCCCTTTTTTAGCTTTTTATTTCTTTTAAATGGTAAAAGCAGTTGCCTCTAATATGCTGTGTTTCATTCAGGTCCAGTAGAGCTAGCTGCTGTGGGAGTTTCTATTGCACTATTCAATCAAGTATCAAGAATTGCAATATTCCCACTTGTCAGTGTCACAACCTCTCTTGTTGCGGAAGAAGATACTATCGGAAGAGAGAACCCTGAAATACAAGAGAGTGAATCTCTGGAAACAGGTTCACTTGTAAACAGTGAAAGTAAAGAGTTGATACCACAAAACGGTACTATAGCATGTCCTGTGTTCAGTTTCTATTTTGGGTCTGACAAACTTTTACAAATTTTCTATTAAATCTTTGTATTATCTTCTTGTCTTTTTTTCCTTGTTCGTAAGTATATATAGTTTATCTGGTTAATAACTTTTTTTTTTTCATCATGTTCTATCAGTATCTGGTGAAGGTGCATACAAATCAAAATTGATTATTAGCAGCTTTGATATTGCTAAGATTGAGAATGAAAGAAGTCATATCCCCTCAGCATCATCTGCATTGTTTATTGGAGCCATCCTTGGCTTCATGCAAGCTATATTCCTTATATCAGGAGCAAAACCATTATTGAACTTTATGGGAATAAGCTCTGTAAGTACTTGTGTTTGAAAATAAGATGAGGTTTCAAACTTGCACCGGTTACTCTGTTGAATAATAAGGATTGTTTTATGTAAGGATGAATAACTATGAGACATTTTTGTTTCTACAGGATTCACCTATGTTAACCCCCGCACAACAATATTTGACATTAAGGTCACTTGGCGCCCCTGCAGTTCTCCTTTCCTTGGCTATGCAAGGGGTCTTTCGTGGATTTAAAGATACAAAGACTCCTTTATTTGCTACTGGTAGGATTTATAGGATTTGAATAGTCCTACTTGTATGATATTTTCATCATGCTAGAAACTGGAATTGTTTTGGCTCTTTCAACCATTATTTTCCATATCGTACTAATGAATGTGCTTATCTGATCTAATCGATAGTGGCTGGAGATGTAACAAACATAATTTTAGACCCCATATTTATATTTGTTTTCCGTCTGGGAGTCACTGGTGCAGCCATTGCCCATGTTATATCCCAGTAAGTTACATTCAATTTATGTCCACTTAGAATAGTATAACATGTTTTGTTTCTTTTGTAATGGTTTGGTACAAAAATTTCTGAAGCAAAATTTTCTTTATGTCTTATTCTTTCAATATGTTTGGTGATTCCAGATATCTGATTTCAGTTATTCTTTTGTGGAGATTAATGGAACAAGTTGATCTTTTACCTCCGAGTGTCAAACATTTGCAAATTGGTAAATTTCTTAAAAATGGTAAGGTACCCCACCCCTCCTCGGCTCCTTTTCCTCCTGCTTCCTTGAACTGAACTCATTTCATTCATTTGTAGCCTAAATGGCTTTGTCATAAGAGGTCACATGCTTTCCTAGCCTCATATCTGGGAAGGAACTTTGAATGTTCAGCCAAGGCAGCAAGCTATATGTGTCACATTGCATATTATCATCAAACCAATAATGGATATTAACACTAAATTTAAACTTGCATTCGTCAAGTTGTTTTCTGATTTGTTATTTATTAAAAAATGGGAGAAGAAAGGAAGAGAGCCATTCCCTGAGCCTGTACAACCTTTTCATGGTGTTACTGGCTTCTGATGTATAAGAATTGTATTTAAAATCAACAGACCTGATGTTGCACCAATGGCAGGAAACATGTGGATTAATTATCTCAAAAAGTGTCTTTGATTCTAGAAGGTTTTCCATCTTGTCAGTTTTTGGTGAATGCTTCTAATATGTCCGATTCTTTTTTAGAATTTTTTAACATGTCCAATTCTTTTTGAGAACTCAGAAGACAGCAGTTAACATGTCCAATTCTTTTTGAGAACTCAGAAGACGGCTATTTTGTGCATTAAAATATTTCTGATATACTGATGGAGAAATGTCTGCATATTTTTCATCAAAATCTTACAGTTCTCTCTCTATTTCCCCCCTTTTTTTGTGACCTCCAGGTCTTCTATTATTAATGAGGGTAATAGCTGTAACAATCTGTGTTACCCTTTCTGCATTATTAGCTGCAAGACAAGGATCAACATCTATGGCTGCCTTTCAGGTCTGCTTGCAGGTTTGGCTGGCAACATCTCTTCTAGCTGATGGATTAGCTGTAGCTGGCCAGGTTAGTTGGTTTCAAGTTCTACAGCAACTGCAAGTTCTGCAACTACTGTAATGATTATTTGCATCCTCATTCTCTTTATTAGGATTGTAGTTGAGTCTTGATTAAAGGGAAAAAATGGGAAAAACAGTCGTCAAATTCTGTGTGGTGTAACTGGGTCCGTAACAAATTTTATCTTCGGTGTCCAATTTCTACTGATATGATTCTGAATTTTCTTCTTGTGCGCTAAAATTACTTGTACTCTCAGGCAATCCTTGCAGCTGCCTTTGCTAAAAGGGACTATGAAAAGGCAACAGCCACGGCTTCTCGAGTATTACAGGTGCATACAAACTTGCCTGAAAAATGAAATGTCTTCTGAAAAATATGACTTTCCCCTTAAAGTTGCTGATGATAGTAAATTGCAGTTGGGGTTGCTTCTGGGATTGATGCTGGCTATTGTACTCGGACTAGCATTGAGTTTTGGATCAAGATTATTCACGAGTGATGTCAATGTTTTGCGTATGATTGGTATAGGCATCCCGGTATCTCCACTGTCTAAAACATAAATCAAATTTTCACTCCTCTGATTCTGCTCAATACCAGTCCCAAAGAACATTGGAACTTACATTTCTTTTCCTTTCATATCAGTTTGTTGCAGGTACTCAACCCATCAATGCCTTGGCATTTGTATTTGATGGTGTCAACTTTGGAGCTTCTGATTTTGCATACGCTGCCTACTCCATGGCAAGTGCCTGATTCACCTCAGTACAATTAATGTTAAATTATGACTTTTATTAGCATTCTTGAAATCATTTTCTAAATAAGAGACATATATTTATAACATAGTGGAAGGTCTTTCTTGCGCTAATGAAATAAAAAGTTTCTGCAAAAGTTTTTTGATTTGGGATTGAAATAATGTGTTCAAGAATCAACTCATCCTTCTAATGAAACATTATATGCAACTTTGGTTGAATATTTAAGCATCTCATGTTTGAGAAAAATTAGCTTGACATTCTTCTACTTCTCCAGGTTCTAGTGGCCATTCTTAGCATCATGTGTTTGTTATTTCTCTCCTCCACTTATAAGTTCATTGGAATCTGGGTTGCTCTGACCATATATATGAGTCTCCGTGCATCTGCCGGCTTTTGGAGGTGATTTCTATTATTGGAACTTTCCTTTTCTGCCCATCATTTTGGGTTCAAAAACTGGAAGTACAATTAGCACTCCCAAGTGGCCACACCTTATTCCATCACTTTATATTCCTTAAATCTTCATATTTAAAGTGTATTAATTAACTCTTGCAGGCACGAAAGTAAAAGTTCAATTAACAATACATTCTGATCTTGTGCTTCTTCTTCTACAGGATTGGGACTCGAACAGGACCCTGGAATTTTCTCAGGAGCTCGTAGCTGCTTGTTTATTTCTGAATCCATTATTTTCTTCGCATGGACAGCACACTTTATAGTTGTATAAGCATTTCTTTTCCTCTTAAAATAACATTAAATATTGCCCTTTTCTACGTGGATTGTAAAGATAAATTCATGTAAAGAAATGGAAGTATAGAAAATATATATTGTTAGAAATTAACATGTTGGAATCTTAAAAGGCTACTCATTTTATGGGCTAACATTTAATTAATACATTTCTAGATTTTTTTTTCATCATAAAAATATAAAAGTATAAATAATCAAATTTATTATTTAATATTTTTCTTAATCAAAGTCAATACCTTTTATTTATTTTCATATTAAATTATTAAAATTAATGATTTTATACTCAAAAATTTATATTTGGCATCAGAATTATAAAGAATTAATTACGATTATAATGAACCAATATACTAATTTATTTCTGATTTTTTAAAAATACATTAATTCTTTTCGTTTAATTCTATTTTGATCAATGTTACAATATATCATTTCATTCAATTTTGTTGTTAGTCAATTTTAAAATAGTCAATAAGAACTGTAAAAAAACAGAAATGTCTTTTATCATTTATTTTTAATTAATTACATCATATTTTTGCTTAAAAAAAATTTTTAGGGTTAAAAAATATATTTTGATATTTTTTGATAATTTTGAAAATAAAATAAATACAAATATTTTTTATTTTATTTTTTAAAAAATAAAAAATTTGAAAATAAAAAATAAAAAAATATTTTTACTTTTTATTTTTAAATTTGTCAAAAATATGAAAATGAATTTTTTATTTATATTAAAAAATTTAAGAAGAAATAATTTAATTTTTCTTAAATTATTTTTTAAAATAAAAAATATTTTTATTTTCAAATTTATCAAAAAATATAAAAAAAAAAATTTTAATACTAAAAAATATTTTGTAAAGTAAAAATAGAATATAATTAATTAAAAATAAATAATAAAGATATTTTTATTTTTTTACAGTCATTATTAACTATTTTAAAATTGATTAACTATAAAATTAGAGGAAAAAGTATTAATATAACAAAATATTTATTAGAAAAATTAATATAATTTTAAAAAATTAAAAAAATTTAATATATTAAATTATTTTACTGTTAAAATAGTAATTAACCTAATTATAAATAACCTGTCAAGCAAAACTCACTCCGCTGAAAGACACAGTTGTTAACAGTCAGTAACTATCGTTCCCGCTAAAAGACAAAGATTTGACCATCGTTCCTCTCTGGTTTTATTTGTTCCGACCATTTAAACCACCGTATCTCTGTAATTTCCACTTTTCCCAGCAAATGTGAACTGCCTCTGGATAATGGACATTTATCTCTCTTTAAAACCATTAAAACTCCCCCCCTTACGCGAACATACCCAAATCACAACAAACCCAAAGGACTGGAACGCAATCATCAAGCACCATACCAAGCTCAAAAATGACCACTTGATTATTTCTACATATACGCAAATGGAATCTCTTGGCATAGCACCAGATAACATAACTCTGCCTCTCATTTTCAAGGCTTGCACGAAGCTAAATGCCTATGAGAGAGGCAAGAGGATACATTCTAGTATTGAGAGTAGTAATTTGATAGAAGATGTTCGAGTTGGGACTGCTATTGTTGATTTCTATTGCAAATGTGGGCATCTTGTTGAAGCTAACCAAGTGTTTGATAAAATGAGTGAAAGAGATTTGGTTCTCTGGAATGCAATGATATCTGGGTATGTGGGCTGTGCTTATTATGAGGAGGCAATTGGGTTGTTTAGGCAGATGCAAAGGGAGGATTTGGAACCAAATTCGCGCACTTTAGTGGCATTACTACTGGCATGTGAGGGAATTTTGGAACTGAGATTGGGGCAGCAGTTACATGGGTATTGCTTGAGGAATGGACACTTTGATTTGTATCCCCATGTGGGTACTGCTTTAATTGGGTTCTATTTGAATTTTGATGTGAGAATTTCAAGCCTAGTGTTTGATTTGATGGTTGCAAGGAATGCTGTGAGTTGGAATGCAATGATTAAGGGGTATTTTGATTTTGGGGATTTTGTCAAAGCTCTGGAGCTTTTTGTTCAGATGGTCAAGGATGGGATCAATTTTGATATGGTTACAATATTAGTTGTTATTCAGGCAAGTGCAGAAATTGGATCTCCTGAACTGGGCATGCAAATCCATCAATTGGCTATTAAGTTGGGCTATGGGAATGATTTGTTCATAGTAAATGCATTGCTTAATATGTATGCTGGAACTGAAAATTTAGAATTAGCTTGTCATTTATTTGATGCTATTACTACTCGTGATGTTCCCTTGTGGAATTCTATGATAGCTGCATATATTGATCATGCCTGTTATGAGGAAGCTACGAGGTTATTTATTACAATGCGAACAGAAATCAGGGAAGATGAAAGAACAATTGCTGTTATGTTGTCTTTATGTGCGGATTTAGCTGATGGCTTGAAAATGGGTAGAAGCTTGCATGCTCTTGCCTGCAAGAGTGAAATGAAGATGAGTGTTTCCACTGGAAATGCATTATTAGGTATGTATGCAGATCGAACTTGTATTCAGGATGCTTTGAAGGTTTTCTATGAGATGAGCAATTTAGATGTTGTCTCGTATAACACTTTGATCTTGGCACTTTCCAACAGCAATTTAAGCCATGAGGCATGGGAACTCTTTGGAATGATGCGAGAATCAGAAGTCAGTCCTAACTCTCATACAATGATATCTCTACTTGCTTCTTGTGGAGATGAAACACATTTAAATATTGGGCGATCTGTCCATGGTTTTGTTATAAAACACAGAATTGAAGTGAGTCTTTCACTGAACACTTCACTCACTGATATGTACATGACTTGTGGTGATGAAGCAACAGCTAGGTATCTGTTTGAGGCTTGTCCCAATCGAGATTTGATCTCATGGAATGCTATGATTGCTGCTTTTCTAAAAAATGACAAAATTGGTGACGCTCTGTTGTTTTTGGACCGTATGATTTTAGAAGTGGAACCTAACTCTATTACTATCATAAATGTTCTATCAACATGCACTGGTCTTGCCAATCTCCCTCAAGGCCAATGTTTGCATGCTTATGCAACACGGAGGGTTTCCCCTTTTAGTTTAAATTTGTCTCTTGCAAATGCTTTTATAACAATGTATGCAAGATGTGGTAGTATGCAAAGTGCTGAAAAGATCTTTAAAACCTTAGCAAAGAGAAATATCATCTCTTGGAATGCAATGATAACTGGCTATGGGACACATGGTTGTGCTGATGATGCTATCCTCACATTCATGCAGATGTTAGAAGATGGTTTCCAACCAAATGGGGTAACTTTTTTATCTGTTCTATCTGCTTACCGCCATGCTGGTTTGATAGAGAAAGGCTTGCAGCTTTTTCATTCCATGGTTCGGGATTTTAAGGTAACCCCTGCTCTTTCTCATTATGGCTGTGTGGTTGATCTACTCGGTCGAGGTGGATGCTTAGATGAAGCCACAGAATTTATCTACTCTATGCCTATTGAACCAGATGCATCAGTGTGGAGAGCTCTGCTCAGTGCTTGTCGAGTTCATTCTAAAACAGAACTAGCTGCAGATATTTTTAGAAATCTTGTTGAATTAGAACCAATGAACGCTGGGAATTACATTTTGCTATCTAATATATATGCTGCAGCAGGTCTTTGGTCAGAGGTTAGACAAATAAGAACATGGCTAAAAGAAAAGGGTTTAAGAAAGCCTCCGGGAACTAGTTGGCTCATCATTCATGGTCAAGTTCACTCTTTTACTGCCGGAGACACATCACACCCTCAATCTGAAAAAATTTATGGAAATTTGATTTCTTTGTTGGGGTTGATTAGAGAATCTGGATATGTTACTGATTTTCGTTTGGCAATGGGTAATGAAGAGGATTAAGCCTAAAGTCAGGAAGGGGTATTCAGCTACAGTGAAGTGAAGAAGCTCATTTTTGCGTTGGACTGATCAGCTAGACGGATGGACCCAATCACGGTCGCTAACAAATGAGGTGTTCGAATGATTTTCAAGTACTAGTTCACGAGTTATTGACATTGTCGGTACCAGTCGTTTGGTTCAGGGACTTGTTGGTCCGAGCAACGTAATCCTTAGTCTAAAAGGCTAATCTGTTAATCTAAATTGACAGTTTAGCCAAAGAGATACAGTTTTCTTCATCCCAGGTCTTCTCTCGGTAGTAAAATAAATCATTACCTCTCCATAAATATTTTTTTGTTATCCAGTTTCATGTTTTTGATCTTATAACTGATTGCCATTACAGGTAGAGGGAAAGGGAGAAGCATCACATTGGATGCAAGTTCTCACACTTGATTAGCCTCTCTTCAGATATGAAATTTGTAGAGAAGGACAGAATGACATCCTGTAGATGCTAAAACTTTTTTCTTATGAATTGTGATCGACATTTCATTAATAATAATCTTGATATATTATTTTGATTTTGATTTGTCGGATTAACTTGAAATCACATTGGTCGGTTTGGAATTAGGGTTGTGTTATCATCAAGTTATGTATTGGATCCTATTAAATTACTTGCCAGGACAACAATATTATCTTATAAGAATTACATTTCCTTCATTTAAAAAGGAAAAACTTCTGTTGGATTACAAGGACACGAGTTGGTTTCCAAAAAGTTCAGCAAATGGATACAAATTGATTGCTCTAAATCCTGAACTTCCATTCCATGTTCCAACTATCCATTATCAGAAAAAATACACAACAATTTCTAACTCCTACAATCAAAACCCTTTCCTTTATGTCCCTTCTTCCCAACTATATCTAACCCTAAAAAATCAGCAACTTTAGGTAACCAATCAAGATCAATTCCAGGAAAATGACCAAGTTGCTAATTGGCTGTTTGCCCCACGTGTAACATCGAAGTTTAAGAACTTCCCGCCGCAATAAAACCCAACCACCACAGAAATTAGTGGAGCGGCAACTGGGTATTCATGTACGGTACATCATTCCTTAAAGCCCCATAATCTGAAAAGGAGGTTCCACTTAGCATCTCATTTTATGAGATAAGAAATTCTTCATCCCCGCATCTAATGATCCAGTAAAGATTAAGAGAATACTTTCCACCTCCCAAATCCACCATTCCCACTTGCTGGGATGCTTCTCATCACAGATTCCCAAAAAATAATACATACAGAAACAAATTAACAGGAGAAACCAAAAGGCCGAGAGATATAAAGAAAATAAATAAAGATTGACCAACTAACTATTATTTATGATAGTAAGAATTCTCAAATTGATGAACCCATTACAAATTTATTTCAGATGTTATCAATACGGAAAAATAATATGGAGGTGGGAGAATACATTGATATGGAAAGTATACTTTGAACAAAAGAATTCAATGGTGAAAATTTAAGGTAGTTAATACCTAACGGGGTAGATTTTTTACAATATCCCCACAAAGTGGATTTTAAACCCTCTTGATTTGTTCTGTAATTAACGAATAGAAATTTTAAAAAAAAGGGAGAAAATAATTTCTTCTCTTAACTTTGTCCTCCTTTGGCCTGTTGTTCCCACTTCCCAATACCTTGTTAATTCTCATAAAATCAACTAAAGAATTTAGAATTCAGTTTCAACTACCTCTAGAATGGTTAAAATATTTTCATCTATGAAGCTATGATCTGATCAAGCTGCAATCCCTCAAGCAATGCTTGCAAAGCCACATGATCACTGGATTCACTATGCGGATTTGAATTAGAACCCTCTTCAGAACCTGAGGCTGAAATATTTGTTATTTCTTCTGTCTCAGTTGATGATTCCTTCAAAACTGATTGAACCCATGACACGTCTGGCTCCTCCCCATAATGCCCATTCGAATATAAATTCTGTAACTGACAAACTTCATCTGTTTTAACAGACCAATCTACATTCAAACTTGCAGGACACTGCTCTGACCATGAACTCACACCATTAAATCCAAGATCATATGCGAGGTTAGAATCAAGTTCTCTTGAGTTTAGGCTGCCTACTTGTGATTGCAGCTTCTCACTGTGAGCAAGAATGGGAAACTGAGAGATTGATGGGGATATAGGCTCATTAATCTGAGGTGACTTCATCCTTGGTGAGGAAGAATCAAATGAAGCCAACAAAAGAGGGTAACCAACATTTGTCGGAGAAACAAAACCCATCTTAATTGGAGATGGTATGCTTCGCTGCTGCAGTTTATTAAGAACTGCAGATTTGTATGAAGGGGAGAAAACAGATGCAGCACTTGGTTGATCTGTATTTTGGGGAGATGAAACGTCAGAAGATGAAAGCTTGTCTGGATTTGAGGGATTGAATTGTTTCAAATAAGCAGAAATATTTGCTGAGGAATTGTGATGTGATTGAGAAACACAGAACAGGTCATTCAGGAGCTGCTGTTGCAGAAGTTCAAGATCATGGAACCTATTAAGTTCCTCAGCTGGAATATCTCTTGCATTGAAAGAATTTCTCAGACTGCTGGTTTGAAGATTGTTGCCTGAGATTTTCAAATTTGGGACATTTTGCTGAGGCGAACCCATTAAGAAGTGTAGATCATTTCCAGAAGGAGACATAGGTGGAGTAAATGGAAAGGGTGACACGGCAGTAACTGCTGAGGGAGAGCCACGCAACAGGTTCAGGGCTGCAGTGAAATCCATGGCAGATGTTTGAAGAGATGACACAACAGCACCAGTAGATGCATACAAGGGCCTCAGTTGCTTAGTTGTATGAGCAAAAAAGCACACCCTGCGTGTGCAACTAGTGCCATCCTTGCAAAGTCGAGTCCTGTATTGGGCTGGATGTAGCCAGCTCTCAAAAATCCCATGAGAGCGTACACAAAAATCTCCGTGGCTACATTCCCCCTTCCTGTGATCTGGACATGGCATGCAACTGTAACGGAACCTCCTTGGGTCTCTTCTGCGTGCATTCTCCCCTGGATGGGCAAAAGGACACTCAGTCCAGTCATGGAAATACGCCCGAGAACAAGGCTGGATCTTGAATGAGAACATTCGAAATTCATCAGTAGTATAAGCACTGTCCTTGATATCAGGAACAGATGGATCAACAGTGTATTCTTTCTTAGAATATGAAACATGTACAGTATTAGGCTGACAAGTAACTGGTGACAATATTGAACACGATACAGGAGAAACGGACCCTTCTTCTGAAGAAGATGACATGGGTGGGGAAATGGAACTCAAACTATTAGTTGAAACCTGCAGATCCCATTGACATAGAGGACCAATATTCCTCAAGAGCTTTTCAAGAGCAAGTTTCAAATTGGAAAATTGTGGATAAGCAAAAACAATATCAACTGGGCGATGTCCATTGGCATCAGTGCTATTAGGATCAGCACCAGCGAGTAAAAGCAACTTGACTACATCAATAGCATTAAAAGATCCACCAGAAGCAGCACAATGAAGTGCAGTGCTCTTGTCCGGACCACAAGTGAAATTTACATCGACCTCAGGTAGAGAAAGAATGAGCTTCACAACATCAACGCTGCCATATTTAGCCGCAACCATTAGCGGGGTTCGATATTCAAGAACCCCCTTTTTTGACACCCTCTGATGACCATACCATAGTCCCACTTCCCTAATCTCAGATTCATCACATACTGACTTCTTGAAACCCTCAACATCATTATCTGCTGCATACTCCAGCAACAAAGAAAAAGAATGTTCTGTTTCAACCGTACCAATTGAATTATTCATATCTATTGTAAAATAATTGCTTTACGGATAGAAGATGAAGTTATTGTGTTCCAATTCTTCTGATCAAGGCACATAAACATGCTTTGCCCAACTAGAACCACTTTGGATAGAATAAAAAACAAATCTACAATAAAAAAAAATGCCAACAGAAAGTATTAAGAATCGAAAACAAATCAAATCTAGTGATGGCAATGAGGCGGGGCGGGGCAGGGGAACCATCCTCATTCCCACCCCTGCCTTAGCGGGGAATCCCCATTCCCATCCCCGTTTCACATAAGGGGATAATTTAATCTCCATCCTCATCCCCGTGGGATCCCCGTTCCCCGTTTAAATTTTATATTATTAAATTTATTTATATTTATAAAATTCATAAATAATAGCTAAAAATATAAAAAAATTTATTTAGAAAATATTAATAAATTCAAACATACAAAACATCAATCAAACAAAATTAAAATATAAATATTTTAATACATCAAAAATATTCAGTAATATTTTTTAATAAAACATTAAAAATTTAGCATACATTAAATTATGAACAAATTATTACTTATATATATATATATATATATATATATATATATATATATATATAAGATTATTTCTTATTTTAATCTAATAAGTGTTTTCAATAAACTCTAACAATATCATAAGAATTATTTATTGAACAAATTATTCCATATATATATATATATATTCCCCATTCCGTGGGGGCCCGTTATTATACTTGATTAATTATTATATTTATTTAATTATTCCTTATATAAAATTATATTAATTAATAATATATATATATATATATATATATATATATATATATATATATATATATATATTTTTTTTATATATATTT